>CM036545.1:13245481-13522981 GCA_020745685.1 Tautogolabrus adspersus
TCAGACTGCGTGTGTGCAGATTGAAGAGTATTTTATAAGCACAGCTGTTGCACTTGCTGTCTAGTTATTTGAGAATTCATAAACTGAAAAATTCCTTAAGTGCATTAAAGTGATTTAAACTTCCAGCAATGATATTTTGTTGTATTCCACAGCAAAGCACAATCACAAAGGCAGCTAGGTCTGATAGATTTACATTACATACAAATCCTCAGTATGTAACTGTACAGACAGTGCACATTATTCTCTATTAAGGTTCATTCAAGTCAAACTCTCTGTAGAAGGTTGCAAATAGTGCTGAGCCCACCTGACTCTGCAGCTACACAGATTCCAGTGTCCGTTTTTAGACATTTTTCCACACAGTTTTCATTTTCAGGTCCATATGGTCAGGTCCCAAAGGCTCCCTATGACCCTTATACTAAAATATCTTACAAAAAAAGCCTTATGTCAGCTCCATGTAATGTGTTCGATGGTCAACAGAACAGCAGAGTAAACAAGATTTGAACACACAGCAAGTAAAGGAAAAATTAGATTTTGTTCTCAAAAGAATACAAGAGAAATCAATACTGGACTCAAATCAATTGGTTGGTGAAAGAGAGGACCCAGATGGGATGCCCAATTTCCTTAGCTTTATTGGCTAAATTTGTTCAAGTCTTTATGTAGTTATTTAATTTATTTAATGCAAGTTTAAAGAGAAATTTTAGCCCATACATTTTGGGAATTCCAGCCCGGAAAAAAAAAACCCTTTTAGTTCGGCTACAAACTTGTTTTTCCAATATTTGGTCACTTCTTGTGTAACAAACTTGAACAGTATGTATCTAGTTTCTACAATCAGGTTTGACTCTGGTGGACATGTGCAGGGTCATGAAGCAGAACTGAGTTTTAATCCATTTTGTTGTGTTATTCTTCACTGTTACCATTGTGTGTTAATGAATTGATTTTGTGCACCCATAACCATCACCAAAGCACCTACAATCACTGATCATTTTCACGGGCTTTAACACGTCTATGTGTGTTAATTAACCGTTTCATGGTCCAGCTATCAATCAATTTGATGAACTCAGCAGGTGGAGGTGGAAGTGTCCAGTCTAAATCTTTTTGACCCTTTTCTTTTTACAAGCTTCCACTATTAATTATACTTTTATTTTATCCATTTTACACTTTCTCTTTTAAATCCTCCTTATTATTGTGTCTTATTTTATCCATCCGGATTGCCTCAACATGAATTTGTCTCTTCACATCCTCTCTGAAAACCAACTCGTTATCCATGATGAAGAGCCCAACATCACCATTTGTAGAAGACTGCATATACGGTTCCATAATTAACTCCTTAACTTGTAGCAAGATATTTCCTGATCACAGGAAAAAAAAAAGAGTTTGGCAGCCTGGAAAAGCAAAAGGTGAAATCTCTCACTGTGTGGTGAGAGTAGTTTAGTTTGGGGGTATAATCCTCAAAAGAGTTGTCATGAAGGTAGCTTCATGGAGTCCCTTTAACCGTTGACTTCCTGTTTATTATATTATCTGGATGTGACACTGCAGAAGAAGATGCTATTTTAAGAGACATCTTTTTTCATTGGAGTAACTTAACCTCTTTACCTCCTTATTCCTCTGCTTATTAAGACCTCTCCTCATCTGTTTTGTAACCTGATGTCTTTGTCTTGTTCTATCCTCTGATCAGCCCCGGCTGCTTCCCTGCTCTCACAGGGGATCTGAAGAAACTCTCCTGTTGCCCTTGCCCACCCTCTTTTTCCCATCATGACCTTATGACTGAATCTAGAGTTCTGCCTGCAGCTCTAGATTGCATTAGTGCAGATGGCTGTTAACACACATGACACACACGCACGCACGCACGCACGCACGCACGCACGCACGCACGCACGCACATACACACACACACACACACACACACACACACACGCACACATGCACACACTGGTTTGTATTAACACAGCTGGCTGGATGTAGGTGCCCCAGTTCCATATGGAAAATAGGACAGCTACAGCGCTTATGATTAAGTTGTATGAATGTGTGTATTTGTGTCTTTAGGCCACTTGTCCTACACATGGAAAAGAAGGGAAAGCAAATGATGGCTTTACAGGGAAACTGGTGTATGTACACAACAGGTACATAGAAAAAGTAAAATCCTCAACATTTAGTCATTTGTATGTATGTTGTCACTATACTCAAAAGAGTTGATATCTGCTAATGTAATGGGGTAAGGTTAAAGGAAGCATTAAGATATTAAGTTTGGTTCGTTAAAATGCACAATTCAAAGATTTTTTGCAGTAGCTTGCAACACCATTAGTCTGTTATCAGGAGCTGATAAGCATGTATTTTACGTCTTTAAGCTTAGCTTTGTACGCAAGTAGGAGAATTTTAATATTCTGTAATGCATTGACAATAGACACATACGCATACACACGCACGCATGCACTGAAATTATGGCAGCAGCAGTCACCGTCTCTTGTTCATTATTGGGTTGAATAGACAGCAGGAGGAATTTAAATACAACTTTTTACTTACGAGACAGACTCACCCTCTTACCCTTGAGCTCTGTTGATTCCAGGCCTGTTTTCCTAAATGTAATTGTAAAAATCAGCCAGTCAAAGTGCTTTTTTGTTTTTTCAGTTGTTGTTGTTGGGTTTTTTTTGGGGGGGGAGAGACTTTTAGCCTGTGTTTGATATAACTTTAGATAGAATAGGAAATCAGGGTCAGGGAGAGAGAGTGGGGAATAACATGCAGGACAGGACCCACAGATCAGATTCTAACCCTGACCACTCGCGTGGAGGGCTATAGCCTCCATACCTGAGGCGCGACCTAACCTCAAGACCATCAGTGCCCCATCACTGTTTATTTTTCCCCTGCTTTGTATGCACTGTGCAGCCCAACCCAATGTGTGATTATCAAGTTACGCCACATTTGACACAATCAAAGCAGTAGCTACACACCCAAAATACACAACCACACACACAAGCAATCAGCGACATGTCTACACTTTCTGACTTGTTCTGATTAAAGAAGCATCCATCGTGACTCTTGGCTGCATGCTGAGGGTTTGGGAAGGTATTTATATAAACCCCTGTGCTGTGTGGTGCATATGTGTGCGTTTAAAGTGGAGTTATCAATAAATTTGTCATCAGATTTCACTTCTAAGAATATTACTTCTAATGTTATACAACATCTCTGCTATTACGCTGTCAAAATGTGTGGGTTTTAGTGTGTTTCTGCCTGTGTGTGTGTGTGTGTGTGTGTGTGTGTGTGTGTGTGTTCAGGCGGGTGTTTCAAATAATTATAACTAGTTGTTTATATTTTTCTCCCCTTGACACTGATTAATAACATTAACAATTTCAAAACTTCAACCAGGTTGAAGGTAGGACCTATTTACAATCTATGGGTGGGACTGATTTCTCGCTGATACTTAAATCAACCTTCTTTGAGGATTCATAAAATAATTGAACTGATAATGGTCGGGTTTATGTGTGTGTGCAACATTGGGAAAGTAAAATATTAAAGACTCCCTGAAATATTGTAGATTGGAGTAAACAGTCAAAGTGATTGATAATTTTAACTTCTGGCACTCGAGGCAAAAGCAATCCAGTCTTGTCATCAGTTGCAGTGACACCGTTTCATATTTAAACAAACGCTAACCTCAAAGCCTGAACAGATAAAGTAGAGCCTCGCTCAAGGTAACTTCAGCCTCCTCTCTGCTGACTTCAGGCTGCCGGCTGCATCAAAGTAGCTTCACACTCCCTTACAAGTATCACTGAATCGAGTATCCACGAGGAAAAAAAACGTTGAATTTGTTTTTCCAACCAGCCCGCCAGACATAAACAAAGTCGGCTCTTGACACCACAATAAATCATCTCTGCTTAAAACTTATTCTTTAACTGCAGTTGTTGAGATTAAAAAACAGTAATATTATTCTGAGGGCCTGGTCTCTCATACATTTAACTACCCTTTCCTGATCATGTAGAAATTAAATATGACTGTGAGCCTTATATCACAAGCTTCTGAAGTAATCATCCACCTTCAAAAAACAAGTCAAAGTGTCTATGCAATGATGGCAGTAATAGTTGTTTCGCCCTCTGGTGGACAGTGGGATAAGACGATTAATTGAAGGCTAACGGAAATTTCATTGGTGGAAAAAGGCTAACGAGAGGAAAAGTTATTTAAATTTATCCTGAGACCAATAGCTCACAAGATATAATATTAACCAACCAGAGGCGTGTCCAGTCTATTTTAACTTGGGTGGTGGAACTAAGGATTTTGGGGTAGCTAATTAGACTTTAGGTTGGGCCCATGCCACCCCTATATATCCATCTGGTCACGCCCCTGTAACCAACACTGAGATTCTAGAGCCATGTTGCTAGCATGGCTAAAGGGTTACAAGTGATAACTGTTCAGCTAACAAGAACATTTCTCCAGTCAGAAATAATATGCTATAGTGGATAATTTCATTAGATAAATAACACTGTGTAAAATACATTGAGAGATTCATTCAAGGGCTGTAATTGTTACGGACCGACAAAGGTGTTTGTCTTTGAAACAGCGATTGAAAGGCCAGGGGTTTCCACAACTGTGAACTGATTTTAAAACATGTGTCAGTGATGGTGCAAATATCACATTTTCTCATCAAGAAGAAGAAACTTTGCTCTTAGCTTCAACAACAAGCTGGAAAGGGTCGCATCACTTCTGGGTCCTACTGGGTAAACTCTGTCTGATGCCTGAAGCACTCTTGTGTCCATGCAACATCAAAAAAAAAAAATCCATTACCATGGTCTCCTCTTAGACAACGCCAGTAAACCTGAGGAGACTAAAAATGGCCTCCCTCAGAGGAGAGCCTGTGTGACTCCAGTCTGACCCCTTTCCCCCTCCTTCACCGCCGCAGAGAACACAAGATTTAAGACGGCGAGGAGGCAAACTAATTCACTCCAGCTGGAGGCAATGTGTGTGTTTTCAGCCCTATTTCTTTTACTCACAGCACACATAAACACACTTGCAAAAACATGCACTTTAATGACTGCACTATTTATCTGCCATACTGTCTACTGTGTCCCACAGACAAGCACAAGCAAAGGACCTCAATGCAGACATTTTAACAGCATGGTTGCCATTTCATCCATAATTCCCTCTTAAAAGCTTAGGTTACAAAGGTACATTATAAGGCATGAAAAAGAGAAAATATAATAGCAAAAATGCCACAACTGCTGGAAGAAATCAAAAGAGCAATATCTGACATGAAGTGGAGCAGCAGATGTACAGGTGTCAAATAGCAGGTCTATGTCACACAGCCCTCATAGGGGTCAAGAAGCAGGGTCGTGTGTGTGAGGGGCATGCAGTTCACACAATATTTGTTTGTCAGAAACATAATTATCTATAATTTCCTTTCCCTGCACTTTGATCTCTGACAGACAAACAAACAGAGAGGGATGCACGCAAGCAGCAAAAAAGTACCAACAGAATAGAGACTAATAGTAGCAATGCAATAAAAGAAATAACGATACAATAAATATGACTCACAATACAACTAAGATTATAATAATAGTCGCAGTTATACAACAACAATTCTGGGGAAGATAGTAACATTATTTATTTGAACAGGGATGCATACAGATAAAGAAAGAGGTGAGGGGACAGAAGCCGAAGCTTATATAGCAGCTTAGCTATGACATGGTCCAAGTCAAGCCTGAAGCAACCACTTTAGCATAAGCTCGTTCAAAAGGAACATGTACTCATCCCAGAAAACAACCGACCTGCAGAAGAATGCCCAAATTATCGCAGACTCTGCCTCCCATACTAGTTTTGAGATGTAAACTACTAAGCAATATCTCAAATTTCATTTCAAGATCTGTTTATTTTGACCATGAAATAACACAAGGATTTGACTTTCACTATTCTGTCATCTTTTACAAATACCTACATTAATGACCTAAATGTTGTGAAGCAGCCACTTTACGTGTGTTAACCTTCAACCTGCTCTAGTCGAGAAAGTCAGAAAGACAGAGAAAGGAAGAGAGAGGGGGAAGATGGAGCAGAAATGGACTGCGAAAAGAGAAGGCAGGAACACGGTGGTCAGCTACATGTCCTCGACTAAAACAGATACAGTAAGCTACCAGATGGAGGGACAGAAAGAAAGAAAGGTGAAAACTTGTGCAAGATAAGAGGGTCAGACACACTTGGAAGTACAGAGGAAGTGAGAAAGACGCACAACTCGATTACTTCACACACACAAACACACACACACACAGTCATAAATACAAGGCTGCAATTAATTTAATAAGTTACTAAAAAGTCTTTGTGGAGTTGATCTATGTAACAATATGACAAAAGTGACTTTTTTCATTAGTTGTGGTGCACTGTAAGGCCTCACATGGTTTAAACCGATCAAATATCTACAATACTTATACTCCTTTGTGTTCCATTAACTGGGTTTACAGACTTTACAATGGAGACGAAATATTGTATTTTCAACCCAGTTCGTTGCACATGTGCATGTGGGAAAAAAATGATGGGACACAGCACACAGAGAGAGAGAGACTGAAAAGGTAAAAAACCAACACTGATCGTTTATTGGTGGTCTTACACTGAACTCACAGTAACAGCTGGACAACTTGGCTAAACAAAGATGACTATAAAAAAAAGCCTTTATGAGAAAAAAACAAGGAGCTCAGAGAATACATGGGATTATATTGTTAAAATGAAATTGTATCCTTTTTCATTTGTAAAAGACAGCCGCTAAATGATTGGTCAACAAGAAATGTATGGACAGCACAGTATATTTGAGGTTTGCTTCTTATGAAGTATTTCTCACATTCTTATGATACAGTAGAAGGTGTCAGGTGCTGTATGGATTCTGAAGTCCTCTGAGACAAACCTGTGATTTCTGATGCAACTTTCCATTTCCATTTCTGTCTTTCTACTCTGGTACTTCTGACAGGTGTGTGTAGGTATAGCAGGTGTCAGTGTGAGACAGGGGGTTATTGTCTCTGTCTCTGTGGAGCTTCAGCCTTCATCTGGAAGCTGTCCCAGTAGGCGGGGTCTTCCTCTGTCAGAGGGGAGGCCGAAGCAATGAGGTCACTGAACGACAGCAGTGTGAACGTGGTGGGAGTGTGAAGGGACGGATGAAGAGGCTGAGGAGAAGATAGAATAAAGATGTTAAGTCTAACCACAATTATTTTGACACTCAGATTTTGTAAAGTCTCAACTAAAATCGATAAAGTGATGTCTGCAAAATGAGTCTGGCCCACGACCCAATATGACTTAGACACCCCTGATATAAAAAAATTATAGATAAAGGACAAGGGGTTTGCATACAGCTCTTCAACATCTGCATGATTATCAGAGCATTGTAAAAAGGAGATACTGTATATGACATTTTAGGCAGTGAGGATGAGCAGGGCAGACCACCCAGCATGATCTTTATGAAGACAAATGAAGTTTCCATTTTGTCCGTCTTGCAACGTATTCATCATGTCTCAGTTTCAGTAGGAAAGTCAGTCTTTCCATCTCGTGAATCTCGGTAACAATTTCAAGAAAGTTATCTTCTGTGGGTGGATCAGCGTATATCCATTTATGAGTGATTGTTTTTTTCCTGCTGCTACTGTAAATATTTACAGGAGGTTTCTGCCATTTCCTGTTATTCCCTCCAGCAGATCGCACAGATGAAGAGACAAAGAAGTCAAAGGGAGCAACATTCCAAGAATCCAAAACACGGCTGTGATGTGTGATTGATCTCTTGCGTAATATCTCCAATATGCATGGTTTGTAGTCACAAGATATCAGTTTAGTTCTGAATGCATACATAGAACAAGAGGTAGAAAAGGGTAGTTCCTCTCTAAATGTTCCATTATGTCCACCAGCTTGTCTCTGACTTTGTCTGTCTGATGGTAGGTGCTGACCAGCTGCAAATTCAGTCGAAAATTCCCTTTTTATGACAAAAAGTAATACTGTACATCATCATAATCGTTTTTTTCTGCCATTCATCTGTTTTTACATTCACCTTGTTGCACTGATGTACAGATGTACTACAGCATCTGTCAGTACACTGTGACACCCTTGCAGGGTGACTTAAGAAACGCTACTTTTTAAGCCTGGTGTAAATGTGCTTTTTTAAACACTACTTTTACGCAGGTCATGGAAAAGTTAGCATTTTTATGGCTGCAAAATAAATATCTAAAAATGATCTGCAACTTCCATTAATCACACATCCTAGGAAGAATGGTCATTCAGTTAGAATTCAACAAATGTAAGACGTTCAACATGTAAATGTTATGGTTCCTTACTGCAGAGGCTGGTTTATCTGCTGGTCCCAGTGCTACTGCCACATGATGGTCAGCATCCAGTAAGCTCTCCTGCAGGAGAAGATACACATGGAAACAAACACGCGTCAACATAAAGCTTTCCTCTCACACTGAGCAACAAATGTCATGTTACACTCATTTGAATTTAGAGTATATCATTATATAAACATATATTCACAAATACCATAAACAATATGACACATACTGCATGTACATCTTTATCAGCTGTTCATTTAGATATTCACCCTGCATGCATCCATGTGATAAATGCATGTGTGTATCTTGTATCTGATTGCAAAATTTCTAAGGAGAGCTATTGAAGGTTAAGACCGATAACCAGCTGTATTTACAAGTCACACAGAGCTTTCCAAGCTGACACAGGAAACATCAAGCTTCAATATATTCACTGAAATCTGTCAATGCTGAACGCTTGAAGCTACATATCCATTCTACTGCATTACAGGATTAATACATGTTGCCAAAACAGTTTTTCAATCTTGCTTTTACGTTTTTAGTCTTGCAGATTTCTTTGGGCCTTCTTTCTTTTATATAATCTGATATTTTTGCATGCTATATTCATATTTTAAAGCACACACAGTTTGAAGCCTGATGCACCCACTGTCAGTGTATCCTGTTGAGGCGAAAGACGATTAATTTTTGGGCTTTTTGGGCCTTTATGGTAGAGACAGGACAGTGGATAGAGTTGAAAATCAGGGAGAGAGAGATGGGGAATGACATGTGGGAAAGGAGCCACAGGTTGGATTCGAACCCAGGCTGCCCGCTTGGAGGACTACAGGGGCACCACTAGGCTACCGACGCCCCGAAAAACATCTGGTTTGGAAATTTTCCCACTCAAACTTTTTGTCTTAATACAATTTGGGTAACAATTGTCTTAGTTAGCATGCTGACACGCAAGGACCCAGTCCACATTGTGTGTACATGTAGGAGTAAGGTGTTGGTGTGTGTGTGAAGCAAAGGGCTAGGCAGACCATACAAGAAGGGACATATTGTTTTGAAATGTATATAACTGTTTAGAAAAGAAGACTTTACTGGCTATGCTTAATTGTGTGTTATTGCATGTGCTTTGGTGCCTGTGTCTAGAGGCTGCCGCAATGACATCATCAGAGGTCAGCAGGAAGTGATAACTGTCATGGCTACTCTCTGATTTAGCAAATCAACACGCACTGATCCAGAGGACATGCGGTCAACAGCCCCGCCACTCCTCTCATCACTCCTCTGAACACTCGGGAGGTCTGAGCGTGTCTGTCTATGTAAGAGACTCATCCAAAAAAATCGATTTTGTTTGAGTTCGTTTGACCTCTCAAGGTCTCTGCAATCATTCACTGATTACAAATAATGATGCGTGTCCCTGTTCGTCAAGGTTGACTGGGAGATCACAGGCTTCACCCAGGTGTGTTAGGACAATGTTTATGGATGTGTCCGTCTAAAATGCTCTTTTGTCATTCTGTTAGGCTTTTACGATGTGTGAGTAGAAGAATCTCTATCACATTATCTTTATTGTTGCAGAGCATTTTTGGCTGTCTACCTTACATGATCTATTGTCAGCTATCTATCTAGTAATCAAAATGTTTGTGTTGTCCTGACTCTTGTTGTATTTTTCAGATTGTTGCTTGTTTTTGTTCAGACTTGAAGGAAAGTCTAAAAACATTTCATTAGCAATCAAGTATAAGCATCCGACCCGGGCACTCCGTAACTGGCCATCCATTCTTGCATTATAACATGGCTGTGTTAATTACTTGATGCTGATTGGCCAACTGAGCAAAGGAACAGTCTGCTATCCCTCGATAGTACATTATTAACAAGACGAACAAACCGTTACTATGAAATTAAGCGGTTGCCATGGACATCTCTAATATGCATGGCTTGCAATTAATACGATTTGATTAGATATACTATATTGTCCTCCGGGGGGACAAACAGACCACAAGACAGGAAACACATAAAAACTGATCTAGTAACACATAAAAAAAACTAATTAAATCGTGAATAATAACAGCTACAAAGTTAACAGTTGTTATGAACCCAGCTTCAACTGCAGATTCAGATGGACTATTTATTAGCGGAAGACATTTATCAATTTTGAATCAATAAAATCATTCCCAGATCTCTTTTTTTGGTAGAAATAATGGTTTCTTTAATGAGTATCTGTTGTGGTCTCGCTCAACCTGTAGGGGTTCCATTCTTCTTATCATTTTTCCTGCAGACTCTTTTATCCTTTTTGTTCTCTGTCTATGACCTAAGGTATGACTGACAAGTATCTCCTCAAAATAAGACAATCTCATTTGCATTTATAAATATCAATCTGGAAAAGTTGATGAAGATCATTTAAATTGTAGCCTGACTGATTAATCGGCCAGCCGAAACTATCGGTATCGGCTGTATAGGCCCCAAAAATGCCATATCGGTCGGGCCCTAATTTAAATATAGACACTAATAGGAAATAAAGCAGCAGAAATGAGACAGTGTGATAGAGATATTTCACTCTAATAACAAATATGGCGCCTCTTTTTCTCCTCTGTCCACTGACTCTTTCAACAACTTTTAATCCTTTTTAGCCAGACAAATAAAACATTCTGTTTAACAGGGTAACTTGTCTTCTCCCCACAATCACAAGCTAAAAAAAACAAAAACAAAGAGGACAAATGCATTGCCATCTACCTGCGATCGATATGGGCAAGCTTTTATTTTCTAGTGCGAAAACACGGACACTAAAACAGCATTAAAGCTTCGCCACCCCAAGAGGCTTAGAGAGAGAGATGAGATGTAACATCAGGCTTTTCGAAGCAGTGGTAACCTTTTAGCAGTCACTTGTTAATCTCTCTGCCACTGGGCATGGTGGAAAAAGTGAGGGGAGAGGTGGCATAGAGAGGACAGACATGAAGGGGGGGGGGGGGGTGAGCAGGCTGAAGAAGAGAGCAGGTACAAAAAAATGAAGGAAAAAGGTGAAGATAGAGAAGAAAGAATATAAGAGAACACATCAAAGTGGGGGGGGGTAGAGAGGATGGTGGGATGAAGGTAAGGAGATAAGACAACAAGAGGATGAGGAGCAGAGAAGAGGAGATGAAATTGAAAATAGAAATGGAGACGAGTGAAGCAACAGATGAGTGTTCTGCTTTGGCGCTTCTCTTATCTCTTGTCGTGATGTTTGGAGGGTTTGAGGGCCACTTGATAGCCCCCCTGTTGCAATCTGCTGTGTGTATTTCAGAGACCACCTGGGATTCACTTTGCACATGCATTCAAGGGGGGCCCGCCACTAGGGAATGGAGCATGGACGACCCCACAGCAGAGCCATTGCATCCTTTGTACCTCTTCTTTTAAGGTCATTGATTTCTTGAAGGCTTTGTCAAAATGCTCCTGAACATGTTCCTTTCTTTAAAAAATAACAAAAAAAAAGTGCCACAGCAGCAACATCAGGTTGGCAAGCATCAGGGCAGGGACCAGCTTTGAATACTCAGGAGGATAAAGCCTGGTAATTGGTGACCAGTGATGTGTTAGAAGGCAGGTTTGGTTGCCTCCAGATGTCCTCTGTTTCTAGTCTGTGCGCTAATTTGAGCTAAGCTAAATGTCTGCTTGCTGTATTCTCCCGTATTTCAGTTATTGCATTGAGGTACGGGACAACACGTTTATGACTAATATTAAACCTTTGTATGTGTTAGAGAAAAGAGCACTCATACTTATACACCATGTTGAACGTTAGAGAACATACTAACAGTGTGTTCAGTAGCTCACATGTTGAAATTTAAAGATGCAGCTGATTTAAAAACATTATAAGTCATGTTTAAATCCAGAACTAGATCATCACCTGACAATCTACACAACTTGTTTGTGTTTAGATTTTAAATGAGAAGGATCATAGACGCAAGTTTAATTTTAAAAGTCCATTCGCGTGTACTACATTAAAAAAATGTGTATTTCAGTAAATGGAGTGAAACTGTGGAATTCTCTAGATAATGACTTCAAATGCTGCTCAAATATTCAATTAAAAAGAATGTATAAAGAAAAGGTTATGGGCAATTCTGAGTAAATCTTACTCTACGATGATTGTATTTGATTTATTCAATGTGTAGTGTTAGTTTGATATGAATCGTGACAGAAAAAGTCAACGACGATTAGCCACCTGATTCTGTACCAACAGTAACTTGTTATTAAAAAAGAAGCAGGTATCATAAGTTTTCCTTCTTCCTGCTCCTGTTTGTTCATGGACAGTGAAGAAGTGTTTTGAGAAAATATTGTAAGATGTGTGTTATTGTGTTGGACTCAAAATACATAAAAAATGAGAAATATGAAATTTTGATTTTGTCACAGCTCACATTTGGCAGGATAAAACAGTGACAAGAATTCAAATGAAAACTTGAAAAGTGAATGAAACCACTAGATTTGTATGACTGTAAAAAGGTGATGCAAACATCAGTGAATGTCACATAAAATCAAGCTGTTTGTTGTGATCACACGCCAACAAACATGGACTGCTTTTAAAGCAATGAATCCTTCTGTAAGAAACTACACAACTGCTGACACAAAAAGTGTCTGGAATATTTTTGGAATGTTTTCCCGCCTAATTCAGATTTTTACTTTATTTTTTTGGTTTTTATCCTTTTTTGTCATAAATTTCAAAAGAAATATCACAACTGCCTTTTAGGTCAATCTTTTAGGTAGTTTTTTTTTGTCCTTCTCACTGTTAGCATCTGTCTTCAAACTGACTCACTTCAAAAATCCAGTCGTCTCCCTCATTTTCATCTAGATGCATCTTGGTCTGGTGCAGTGCATGGCCCGGTGTGAGTGGCTCAGAGGTCAGGTGAAACTCAACCCGCTGCAGGTTGAAGCCCAGGCCTGTGCCGATGGCTTTGATGAAGCTCTCCTTAAGGGCCTTGTTGGAAAAGAAGGGACACCCAGTCATGTCATGCAGAAAATAATCACAGGCACTTTGAAGCAAAAAAATGACTTTTGTGTGTCTCGCAAAGCGGAGTAGGAGAGTGTACGTGTGTGTCGTGTGTTTTTGGCTCAGTAGCAAAGTAACTTAAAACCACAACAGATGGGAATCCATGCACACATGTATAACAGTGTGCATACAAATGAGATACTTTGTGCTTGTGTGTGTTCAGCCAAAACCCCTCTCGACAACCAATGAGCCACAATAACAGTATTACAAGGCTAATTGCTATGGCAACCATGGAACTCTGACATTAGTCACCAGTGTGATGATGATATCAGAGCTGCTTGACGTCTCTGTGCCACCCTCTCAATCTCACCATATCTTTACTTAGCACCACCGATTCTGCTGATGTCCATCTGTGTGTGTGTGTGTGTGTGTGTGTGTGTGTGTGTGTGTGTGTGTGTGTGTGTGTGTGTGTGTGTGTGTGTGTGTGTGTTTGTCTTTTCTGTGTGTTTTGGCAAGGAAGAAAATATATTAGCCAAACAAAAAATGACAAATGCTGAAAGAAAAATAAAGACCTATTGTGTATCTGTGAGGAATAAAAACTAGGACAGAGAAGAACAGAATGTGAGAAATATGAGAAGAGAAGAACAGAGTTAACACTTGTGAATACAAAATGTATTAATGTGTGTATTGTGTGTGTGTGTGTGTACGTGGCTCAAAGGCCATCATCAATGTTATTTTTCTCCCTACGTTTCCTCCACACACATGCGCAAATAAAGGGGAAAAAGCACTGCTTGTGGGGCCAAGAAATGCAATGTGACGACAGGGTAGTATGGTTGCCATGGTTACCCAGTGGCGGTAGAACGTGGCGAGCTGCTGGTGCTCTGAGCCGGCTGATTGGATGACGCTCCACTCGTACACTGTAAACTGACGAGTCATGATGCGGAAAAACTCCGGCACAGAGCTGCTACCTGGAGGGGGGGATAGAAAGACAAGGTGGCAGAGGAGGGAGAGGAGAGGAGAGGTGTGAGGGCCAATGAAGAACGATGGAGAAGATATCAGACATGAAGGAAGGGAGGAAGAAGAAGAAGAGGGGAAAGCAGAGTAAGGTGTGAGGAAGATGGAGGCAGACTTCAGGTAAATCTAGCGAAAGATTGTCCAAACAACATTGAATGCACCCATGACACACGCACACACATACGCACACACAAGGAAAACAAAACATCTGCAAACCAAGGCAGCATTGGCCTTGACTTTTTACATACACAAGGCAACAGTGAACCCTTGTGGTGAAGTTTGATATTTAAAGAAGAAACAAATAACACGTCTAGTTTATTGTGGGGACTGGTTATTATTATTATTATTTTGACAGATTTGGCCGTAATTAATTATTCTAAGTTTAAGATGGTTAAGATGGACAGCTGAGACAGAAGTTTCTAGTTTTATTTAAAAAAAAAAGATTTTGATCCATGATCCAAAAAGCAGCAACATCTGTAGCCATTCAGGTTTGTTTAACATGTTTGGGTCTTGAATATTGAAAAGTCTTCTGGTACATCAACAAAGCTAATCTGCAATAAGACAACAACTAGGGGTTGTTGTAAAAAAAAAAATCTCTAACATGTATATAACAAAATCTGTGTGCATCTGTGTCCTAAAGTCAAGCCATTTCCCAAGTTTAAGCAAAATATATGCAGATACTGATTAGTCAAAACATCAATTATCACCTGGCATGGCAGTCTTCATGATATCCACTCCCACTTGCATCCCCTGCTCTGCCGCGAGCACTGCATAGTCTCCTTGATGTGATAGGTTGAAACTCCATGCAGGTTGTTCCAGGCCTGAATCAGAACCGACCTGGACACACAGCAAGACAGCAATCATCAAGGAAATATTTTAATCATATGACAACAATAATTGACATCAATGGGCTACTTTAAAAACAATTTAAAAATGGTTATTTATATTCAGCTACATTGAAGTTTTAAATTTGAGGTCACAGTTTGACCTGTACCACTGTAACTGGTACATATCCACATGTGTTATGGCCCTATTTGTTTGTCTCCCCTACTAAACTTTACTACCTAAGTGTTTTTCAACTAGACCACAGATAGAAAAGTTTGGTTGAAATGTGTTCAAACCCAATAAACTTGAAGTGACTTCCAAGTTTACAAAAATATTACATTTGTAGTAAGGTGTTAAATTAATGGCCACACCACTTAAAATAGCTTCACTCAGTGTAAACACGAGAACGTTTTGATGAAGAACTGGCACAAGATGATACAAGACATGATGAATACTGTCAATGTGTAATAAGTATTTAAAGGGACAGGTGTGGTGTTAAAAGGGACGGTGAGACTGAAATAGGGAAAAATAGACATCATGAAACAGAAGAGACAGCGCTAAACAATAATACTTTTGTTTGCTGGAAAAACTGTAGTCATGGTGTGAACCTTCAGTGGGGCTGCCAGGTAAGGTTTCCCTCTAGGTGATCTCTCCAGTCTGATCTCTGACCAGGGGATCCCCATCATCTCACACACAAATCTCCTCAGCAACAACCTGCCAGCCTGATGGGATATGAGAGACAGTCTGTGAGTGTATTACACGTGTTTATTTTGTAACAAGCAGGTAGGCTTGCTGGCATACGGTCCGTCCCCATGCACAAAGCGACAGAAGCTGAAGTTGTTTCAGTCAGGCTCACCATTGATGATTTAGCATCCTTGGCAAACACAAACTGCCCGATCCTGTCCTTCTCCTCCCGCTGAATGCAGCGAGCAGCGAACAGCCAATCAGACCTGCTCGGTGTCCATGATTTACAGCGGAAAGCCCACCGAACAGAGCCCATCTCCTCACCTATACCTGTTCATCTGGACCCCAAGAACGTCAGAAGTTTGCTATGGTGCTAATGTTAGCATTGCTTGTTAGCATTTTGAATTTGGCTGACACAAAAAACCTTTGGAAATGTTCAACCTCTGACATTTGGTTTCACTAGCCCATTGTTCGTCAACAGAGGTGATGTAAATAAAACACAAAACGCTGCCACAATGTTTACACTTTTGATTTGACAGCCGTGCACATGCCCGGAACAGCTTGGCGAGATTTAATGTCGTCATAAGTGGGCGCGGTGGAGGATTGACCAATAGCAGCGATCGAAACTGTGCGCAACCAACGACACCTTCTAATGCTCTCAGAAGTATTGTAAATACCCACACACTGCGTTGAAATACCCATTAATACATATTTTTATATGATTCAGCTCCTACGATTTTTAGAAATTATTTACTCGAACAGTGCGACTGTAAAGATTGTGTTACTCAACCCTTCTTCTGTTAAAGCAACGTATCTTAAACGGGCCAGATCCTATACAAACAATTACTTGTCTCCCTTCTGCACCAATTTGGCAGATAAATGTGCAGTGCTGCTTCAGAAGGCGAAAATCTAATTTCATAGTTTGCTCCGATGTTTAATGCAATATATTTGATCATATTGGCGCCTGTCAATCCGTACAATTTTCAGCCTGAACGCGTAGAGTTTACCGTTTCCGAGTCTACAGTGAAAGCAGCATTGAAATTGTACCTCTAGGATGTTGTTTTCATTGCAGAACATCTGTGTGTGTAAGGTGAGATATCTTCATAATGTATTTTAGATAATGTTTAAATGCAGGCGGTGGTGGTCAGATTGGAAGCCAGTCAGACTTCATTACATTTTTAGATTTTGATGAGGATTTGGGTTGTGCTCGTCACATTAGAAAAAAATACTCGTAGCGTACCATTGCTCGAAAACACTCCGTTATTTTAACTGGAAAATAATGCGTGTGGGGATAACCTAGAAGCACATTTGTATTGAAGGTGTCGTTTTTTTCTATATGTAGTCTATCAGGAGTACATACAGTCTTTATATATAGCCTTAGGTTAATTTGTCCTATTCTATTTAAACATAGGCTATGATATTGATATTTTTTATTTTCAAATTGGAGAGGTTTTAACCTTTAGGGGAATGGTTATTGTTGCTCCTGAGAAAATAAAAACAGTTAAGTGCAAATAGCAGTATGGCAGGATATACATACTGTATCCCTCTATAATAGATTTGATCTTTATTGATAAATGTTTAAGATAAGGATAAATCCCTTTCCAAAGACTTACATGTAAAGAAAAGTTCTCCCACTTTGACCCATGAAATTACATTGACATTTCACGGACACTTGCTACTAAGTCTATTGCATGTAAGATAAGAAAAGATAAGATAAGATGAGATATACTTTATTGTACCCGGAAGAATTTGTCTTGGACTCTGTCCTGCAGTTGCAAGGAAATTAAAAAGTACATGAATAGAGATCATACAAAACATGTAACAATTCTGCATATACATAAAACACCTTGACAACACCTTGACATATTGCAGGGGCCGTATAATATGGATGTCCATCAACAAATAATGTCTCCCTCAAGTTTGGTTATACAAAATCTGCACATTCTGTATCCTAATAATACACAGTGTCTGCTGCTCTCTGTCTTTACTACAGGAAGAATGCAGCACCCTTTCAGCCTGTGATGCTTCTCTCCCTGTAAGCTCCTCTGGCAGCTGTATGCAGAATAAACAAAGGTCAAAAACCCTAAGTCTCATCTTAATGACCTTTGTGGCCTTAGCTTCATTAAAGAAGAACCCAAATCCAGGCAAAACTCCTTGTCCATCTGGAGAAAGATTTGGATGATTAACTCCACAAGCCAACCAGCTGTGACCTCTGCAATTACACACGCTAGTTTGTACCTTACATCTACACCTCTTCAAGTCTCACATGCTGCTGCACAGAGGCGTCCTCTAGTGTAACAGCTGGGATCAGTCTCCCAGGTGGAACACTTCACAGGGACTGCCGGAGCCACTTAGGGATTCCTTGTTGATGAAACTGAGAGATGGCGTAACCTTTGCAAAGAACATCAAAAATCTCTCCAATCTGACGAAGGACGGGGCACCCACCTTCATCTGACCTGTGCTCTATTTCTCTTTTTTTACCTTTTTACATTTCTTCTTCCACACAAACTCTTTCATCTCTACCATAAGCTTATTTTTTCCCCAGTTGTCTCTCCTTGTCTCTGTTTTGGGTTTTCTGACCCCTCCTTTCTGTCAAGCTGGATTTCCTGCAGATGAAGCATCTGAAGAGGAAGAGGAAGAGCAACTACAGTGTGAGAGAAACACAAACTCTCATCAGAGAGATCCATAAGAGGAGGGACGTGTTGTTCTCCAGGCAGCAGGTGAAGATTTGATCTTTTTTCATGCTATCTGATAAGAATATATACATTGTACATTAAGAGCTGATAACGCATTAAAAAATAATAATACATCACAAATAAGTACCACCACGCTATGCTGCCAACCAATGATACCACATTTTCTGTTGAGCAGGATGCTATGTATGAATTTGCAATAATGCTGATGCATTTACTGCACTTCGATCAGTATGTAAAAAATAGTAGACAAAGGACTTATTTTCTGTAATCTCTGTCCTCTGAAGTGGAAACTGAGTCGGACAAATCATCAACAGTAAGAACCACTCAGCACAATCATGTATGCAAACCCCTCTGTCCAATAAGCAACTTTTTCCAAGTCGTCCTCAAGCTCTTGTAAAATGTGTTTAAATTTTTTTTTTTTTGTATAAGTCTATACTTGCTTATTACTGGCTGAAACCCAGCACACATTTGGAGTCTTATAATGTATAATATGTAAAGTAGAGACAGATTTTTTGTAGGGGGCTTTGACAACATTAACTTAAGAAGTGCTTACCCAAGAGCAAGGCAGAAGCATAAGACACACACTTGACTTGGACCAATCAAGTAGTTGCATCAGTAGCTTGGCCCATATTAATACATCAGTACTTATTAGAAAAGTAGATGCTTAGTACACAGAAAGTGCTTAAGAGGGATGCCAAATATGTTTTGAATTATTTTAAAGTTGAATCTCTATTACCTTGGTTGTCCACCAGAGAGCACTAACACTGTTCTTTTTTTCAGCCGAAAGATGTTAAACTCACATCTTCATCAGAACTCATACAAACAATCAAAAGGAACACTTAGCCACTTAATGCAGCCCTTACAAACAATGTTTACAGAAAAAATATATATCTGTCAACCAATCCATCACTATTACATTGTTTTTATGTCAGTGTTTATGCTGGTATTTGCCTGCATTACTATCTTACATCAGAGGATGATTTAGACTAGCATGGCAGCTCTATAATGCTTAATGGAAAACTGGCATTGATACAAAACATATATTGTTATTGTGTTTTTTTCTTCTCTTTGTGTTTGACAGAACACAGCAATTAATGAGCTGAAGAGACAGGCATGGGAGGAAGTGGCACAAGGTGTCAATTCACTGGGGGAGGGAGAGCTACGCACCGCTGCTGAGGTATATTTATTTATTTGTTCAAGTCATGCTTTTACTTTTTAAAATCTCATCCGATCTTTCCCACCTCTAATCTTTCGTAACACTTGCCTCTTTCCTTCCTGACCTTCTGCACAGGTGAAGCGTCGTTACCTGGACTGGCGTGCACTGATGAAGAGAAAGCAGCTTCAGGCTGAACTCTCGCTCTCATCCTCCTCATCCTCCTCATTGGTCATGAAGACTGAGTACGATCAGTCATCCCCTGAGCATGAGGCGGCTTCTCTGGGATCTGGCTGTGACCAGCTGATTGACCTCTCGGGCCTCTCAAAGGATTGTCACTGCGACTGGCCGGAGCTTGAGGGTCTTAGTGAGCCGAGCGGACAGGCCATGATGGCACCTCTGGGTGTGAAGATGGAGGATGACGTCAGTGAATACAGAGTAAGAAAAAGAAGCTTAAGGTGCTACGGTAATAATTATGTCTGTAGGAATAAAAGCCTCTGTAGATGTTGATTAAACTTAATCAAAATATGCATTTGAATGCACACATAGTGGTTCTGTCAAATCAGCTTTTGTTACAGGGCTCAGATTATTAACACTGTTATAGGAGGAGAATCAGTCTGTACTTAAATGGCAGTATTTGCTAACGTGTTAATTAGCTTCATTAATGTCCTCATCAGCAGCAGTTACAGTATATTAAACATATCACAGTGATTATAGCACATTATGTGGCTCAAGTGGCCCTTGTTAGTCTTGTCTTTTAATTGAACACATGTAGGTCCACAAGGCAAAGATCAAATTTAATTATCAAGACCGTTAGTTTAATTTAAACATGACATTTAATGTTAGCTTTTGCTGATTGCATTAAGCTCTCTTTCATTATCTGTTCAGATTGTGGGCCACATGTTTCTATCTTCCACAATAACTCCATAAGGATCCTCCAATGTAGTCTTAGCAGTCTTATTATAGTGTTGGTTAAATGTGTCATGTGAGCCAGACTATTCGCAGCTGAGAGTGCCAAACTGAGATCATAACACTTCTAATGCACTCAAAAAAAACATAGCATTTTTCCACACACAAACCTCCCAACTATTTTCTTTGAAATGATCATAGATAATGTTAACTATGATCGTTACATATAAGAATCTGAAAGCTACAGAGGCTGGTATCCTGATTTTTTAGGTTCTAGTATGGCTCAAGCTCCAAACACAATCATTCCTTTATTCCCCATTATGTAACTTTATCTCACCCTCTTCATATTTACTTTGGAGGGCCATGCTTAGAATATGGGATTCTTAAAATCTTTTTAAAGTCAGTTTGAAAATCACTCAACAGATATGTTTTTTTGTCAACATGAGTATGTTATAGTCAGCCTCATGGGCTAAAAGTTGTTTATCGTTGCTTGTACTAATTATTAGTGGCTCCTTCTTCTTCCTTGTAAGCTTCTTCCTTATTGGCTATTGTGGTCCTTGGACATTTCTGACATATTCAGGCAAAAATAATCAAATGTTTTTGATTTAATCACAGCAGACTTAACGAGGGATTGCAAACTCTACAAGGGTTTTCAAACAGGATCAGTTTAACCCTGATAATCTTGGCTGAACATCAGGATACTAAGGGATGAAAACTAGATTTCTCTCTAATTGTCTAGGGCTTAAAATCAGCTACAAATCCACCTGAAACTCCTTTAGCCTGATCCCAGTCTAAGGCTGTGCAATGCTTCCTCTACAGCAACATCATAAACCTTTTTTCCACATGTTGATTTTGAGTATCGCCCATGCCCAGTAAACAGAGCATACTGTGTTAAAATGGGTGGAATTCTCCTTTAATGACCTCACTCTTTCCCTCTAGCTGAACGATGACGTGGGTGATGGGGAAATAGATGAAGATGACATCCCCTCCCTCCTCAGTGACATCGAGTCACGTGGGGAGGGGCATGTCAGTGATGTTTACTCCCACAACGGGGACTTGGGGATGCTCACCTCCTGTAAAACTCCAACCTCCACATTCAGCAGAGACTTGACACTCCCTGGGGGTCCCATGGGGATGCCAGGTCATGTTCTGGGTGGAGTAACCAATCATGAAAACATGGGGGCAGGTTTTCTGTTTGCTATTGAGAAACAGCGATTGGAGCTGGAGAAACAGCGCCTGGCTGTGGAAACCGAACGCCTGGGGGTAGAGAAAGAGCGACTAGGGGTGGAGAAGGAGCGTCTCCGACAGATGGAGGTAGAGAGGGAAAGACTGAATCTGGAGAAAGAGAGGCTACAGGTGGAGAGGGAGAGGCTGAGGCTCCAGCTCCTCAGCCAATCAGAACATGCTGACTCCTCCTTCAACCTGCCGCCACAACAAGGCCCGCCCTCGTCCTCCACGCCTGCCTTATCCTCCACTCACTATGAGGGACAGAGGGATAGAGAGAAAGAAAGTAAAGGCTGGACGTCAGTGGTGGATCTGGAGACAGAAAGGCTTAAACTGGAGAAGGAGAGACTGCAGCTGGAGAAAGAGAGACTGCAGTTCTTTAAATTCGAGGCTGGCAGACTGCAGATTGAGAGAGAACGCCTCCATGTGGAAAAAGAGAGAATGCAGCTACACAAAGATCATCAGGGCCATTGAGAAAAAGACTTAAAGTAGAAATAAAAGAAGAGAGATTTTCATTGTCTAGATTAAGACATTTGAATAAAAAAAGAAAACAATATGTTGAGTGGCACAAGCAGCTGCTAACCCAAGCCTTCCACGCATTGAAATTTGGCCAAGGAGAAGACTGACACAGAGGGCTGACATATTTACGACCATCACGATAAAGCAGTGCCTTATGATGTCTTCATAAAATGGGTGACGGGACAAAAAAGACACCATGATCATAAAAATCACGAACTAGGATTCGTTTGGCACACACAGCTGGATAGCCCTGAGCATCTTTGATTTATAAAATGTGACAAGTTTGAACAGCTGTTCGGTGTCCCATCTAAATATGCTAATGCACAAAATGTGCGAAAACAAAAGCTGTAGTATGAATGCAACACATGCTTTCCAGTGTAGAAATGTTTTATATTAGAATATATGAACAAATGGAATTGTTGTGTCCTAATCTCTATTTATGCAGCAAATCAGTGGCAATTAATCTACTGCATGAGTGCTCGCTCGCCTTTTTTTTACTGGTAGTTTTATGATACTATCAATGCTGTTAAACCTCTGTGTTAAAATGTTCATTGCATGTTAATATTGTGATTTTGTAGGCTGACTTTTAACCTGATATTACACATTATGTTACAGCTGCCAAAGCACTGTTTGAACAAGAAACTAAACCAGCTAAATTTAATCCAGCCATCATTTTGTCTTTAACACCTGTGCTGTTCCTTTTCTAAGATTAGATTTTTTTTGGGCTGTTAAGAGATGTGGACTTAACGTCTGTGACGAGCAGTTATAGCTGGAAGTTTTGGTTGCATGCAAGAAAACGTGTTTTAATTTCTGATGTCCAAAAATATACAGAGACATGTTACAGTGTCACTTGAAGAGTCTATCATCCAACACATCACTTTGTACTATTACTGTTTTTGAATATTTGTACATTTTTTTTCTCTTTAATTATCTTGATATCAGAACACCTGACCTGACCAGCCACCGTTTCTTATCATTTTTCTTGTATTGCCAATAATTGATACATATAAATATCTGTCTATGCATATCAGTTGTCATATTTCACTCATTCCTTGACTTCATGGTTGTGAAGAGCAGACATTTGTCACTTCAAGAAGACATTTGTTATGATCAGAGTTGATTAAAATCAAGCCCCACAAGTACTGCTTTTGATGGCCAGCCTCTGTAGTCTCTCTCATGTCTTTATGTTCCCAGTGCTGCCTTCGGAGAGAGATATTAAAAAAGAATCAGAAGATGATTACATTTTATTTGTCCTCTGTATGAGTGCTCTCAGAGAGCCCATCAGGGGTTCTCTGGATCAATGCAGGCTAATAAGAAGAGACAAGCGTTTAAAATCACTCCTAGAGCATAACACCGAATCTTTAAAGAGCCAACTTTTGAGGATTTGACTGAAGCTTATGTAACCCAGTGACACAGGGCCTTTTTTTATTTTATATTTGATTTTTTTTTATATCACAGAGAAATGAAAGTGCAAAAGTTATTTTTTTTTTTCTGCAAAAGTGGAGCTCTTAAATAAGCAGAGATAATAAAGGTGGCCCGGTCGGGATGACAGTAAAACATTTAAACAAAAAGTGGGAGCTTCTCTCAACTCTTAAATAACATAAGCCCCCCCAGATCCCAACACACACATACTGTACTGTATATGTACACACACAGACATACTGTACACATACAAACACACTCACTAAAAACTGAAACTCAAAGCAAGCAGATCAAATAATAAAGACTGCTCTATTTTCTGTCTGCCTTTGAGCTGATACCTGTACATAAAATATCCTTTGCTGGCTTCAGGACTCGTGTTGAATATCCACTATATTGTTATGAAAATGGTCCCTCAGCTTGGGAAGCCTAGTGACTCTCCTGACTGCTGTGTGGACTGTATGAAACATGCCCGCTGAGGCCAGAGATGGAGACAGAAATAAAGTACTATTTCCTTTCCTAATAATACAAAATACAGGTGACACAGATTGAAACTAAAAGCTCACGAACCTTACTATGGTCCAGCTCTAAGAGCTCTATTAACTTTAAAGCATGTCTGACATTCAGTTCACTTCTGTGTTCCGAGATTTGAAAAAAAAAAAAAATGTGGATGGACCTCAGGTCTTTGTGAGCAGAGTCGCTGCAGAATTCTGAACATTTTTCATTTCACAGAGGCTTTCTTTAGCAGTTTAGACAGAAGAGAGATACAATGAGTAAGCTGAGCCTTCCCAAAATGAAATCTTGCGTTTTCGGTAACACTTTGGCAAGAATTCTTCGATGTTAGCTTGCTAATTGTTTGTGTTGCAGTTGATGTAGCTAACACACTAGAGTTGTTTTGCAATTTTATGTCTGTTTACATGTGTTGAAGGTTGATTCAAATACGTTATTTTAGAGAAAAATAAATACAACAACGATGAGGCTTACAATGATACGTGACACTTAAACATGTAGCATTGTATTTGCATAGGGAAATATTCAGCAAAGTCAAAAGAGTTAGTTGTTGTTCCCTTTGGGCATTCTATTCAAGATGATTTGAGTTTAAAAGCGCTGAAGGGATATTCTGATTATTGCAACCTCCTTTAGAAAATTATCTTAATGTACATTGACAATGGAAAAGCTAAGGACGTCTTTCTCCACAAGCAAACATGATTTCTCCTGTGATATGAAGAGAGGAAAATTGCACTTGCACGTGATGATGGTCAGTGGTCACTCTGACTCCTAAATTACCTTTAAACATGGTCACAGCGTACCACGAGACGAGGCAACAAATATTTCTTATTCACTGTGAGCAAAGAGATCTGAAACAATCTTTTGTTTTTGATTCACTTCTGACTCTTCATTGAATTATTAAGTCACACTTTTATGATGGCATGAAAAGAAATACAAATCTTTTTATCCTAATTTTGTTGGAAAATGATAGTACCAATATAACAGCTTAGAATCACAGACTTATGTGTGTATTTGCCCTCATCGTGTCTTATCTGTATGACTCTGTTTATACAATATGTTATTATTATGTTTGTTTCAAAAGTACTTCTCAGTAGTCCTGAAATAACTAGACCAAAACACCACCAACAGCAGTGATAACAACAAAACAGCATAGGGGTGAGCTGCAGGGAGTGATTATGGAATTCAATTTCCTATAACCGATCATAGAAAATGTGAGAGCAGTGGAGGTGGTCATGAGGGGAGAGGAGCTCTGGATGAGAAATCATGGTATGAGATGGATTCTCACAAGAGACAAATGCAAAAAATGGAGAGACAAGACAGGTAGGAGGGGGGAAAAAGACGATGAGCAGAGGAATACTGAACAGAGGAGAAATAAGGTGCAGGATGAACAGAACGAGTGATAATATAGAACTCAGGGAGACTGAGGAAGAAGAGATTTAATGAGCCAATGAAAATCAAAAGGGAAAAAAGGCTGCTGTATCTCTGCAGATAAAAGAGACTGATTGAAGATGTGTGCGTGCACATGTGTGCGTGCACATGTGTGCGGTTGCATGTGAAGGTTGCAAGGTTAAAAGGGTGGCAGAACCGCCTCAAAATTGTTATTTTACTTCATCTTCGGGTAAATGGGAAATACTTGTCTGTAATAACCCAGCGTGGTAGGTGAGTGTGTGCTTGTTTGTCTCTGTGTGTGAGAGTGTGAGTGAGAGGGGATATAATGGGAAATGCTTGTCAGTGATGGCTCTGCATTAGGAGTGTTAGGTCTCCCTGGACTGAAAAAAAGGAGCCCAAATGACACAATCGCAAAGGGATATTTAACCCAGTAAATGCTGGTCTGAAATACTAGAAACCATGCAGCATCTGGCTTTGAGCTGTTCTTGAAAACATCTCGAAGTTGCTGAGTAAGTGATTTGTAATCCGGCTTTGATTTGATAAATCCTCTCTTCCTATTGTGTTTTAATGCCCTTAATGGGCACAGCTAGTAAACACATACCACTCAGCTTGTTACTAGTTTCACTTTTTAAACATAAGTTGTTTATCGCCATGTTAGCCATGGATAGTTTTGGACAGTCAGTCCACCACCTTGGTCCAGGCAAAATATAAAAAATTGGTATAAAATCAAGTATAGACAGTCATGGTCTCCAGATGATGAAACCTATTGACTTTGACAATACTCTTTTTTTGTGATCCTACCATAGGTTAGACTTTTTTGGTTAAACATTTTTGGTATTGGTTGAAATTCCTTGATCATTTCTGGATTAATTTACAGTTATTCAAGATCCCCTCTGGATGATATCACTTTGGTAACACTCTGACTTTTGTACAGCACAAACATCAGGTCCATTGTTTTTTTCAAATTTTAGTTGAAGACCAAATACTTTGAGAATTAAAACTAAGTTTTGTAGCCTCATTAAATGTCAACATACTAACATGCTACTCAATAGAAGTAAATCATACTGGCCAATCATATCATAGCATTATGAACATGCACATTTTTATTGGAGGGATAATTTAAAGTGAGTTATTTGAGGTAATTATACACAGTGTTACTAAAGGATATGCTGCTCAGCATGGCCCCTGTTTGGAGAGGATGGCTGTAGTACTAACACAGAAGCTGAGCCATGTATTGCTATGAACTGGATCTAGAGCTAAATCAAAAAAATGTCACCAAAAAATGGCTAGCTTGGAAACAAAAACACTTCATCTTTTAAATGAAGAGTTGATGTTTCAACACAGTGCAAGAAGCTAAAGCTGTGTAAGGCAAAGGTCACTCAATGAAAGTAGGAAAACTACTAGAATGAACAATCTGACCTAAACATTAAATCTAATCTATGGTGTAACAAAGTGTCAAGCTTATGTAGGAATATAGAGGTTTAATAGTTTAGAAACTTTAGAAGGAAATATCTTTTTTGAATGCAATGCCAAGAAATTAAATGATCCAATGTATGGCCTCTCAGAGCTTTCTCACCCTATAGGTTCTTGGGCTTTTAAATTACCTTAAAAAACATTTTTTAAAGTATGGAATTCAGGCATTATACTGCGTTTTAGTGTTATGCACAAGTTAGGCATAGTGTTATGCACATACGTATGGTATGTGTTAACCCTATCACTTTTCATATTTGTACTGGATTCACAGTCTGTTGTGATAGTGTGGCAAAAACAAGAGGTCAAGTTTTGACTTTTAACCTTTTAATGAACTCACCAACAGCTCGTACGGACTGTCAGGCCTGGGACTCCCACCACATGATCAGGGGTATCAAGAGTTGCTCTATCTTGGCAGCTGTTAGCATTCTTAAGGTGATTGTTTCATGAGCAGTTACTTAATTTGATTTCTCTCAAGGTTATGCAGTTGGTTTGAGATGCAGTGGATTCGTTCTAAAATGATAAAAAAAAAAACATCATAAAACCATCCTGTAAAAAGAGTCTGCAATGTGCCATACTACATGCATGTCTTTCACATTTCACATGATATTTCATAATGTAAACTGCATTGTTTTAAGCTATAAAACAAAACATCATCAATGTGATGTGGTACAAAATCAAATTCAAAATCAATTCTGTGATTTGGCTGTAAGAAAGGGCTGCAGCCTGGTTACGGTGGACAAAAAAGGAAAGAAACAGTTCATGAATAACCACACAGAGAGGCCATGTTTAGCATTGATGTTTTACTAGAAAAAGAAACCAAATGGAAAGACAGAAATAAAGACATAAAGAAACAGTGTGTTAAAGCCAGAGTGTTGACAGCTCAGCGGTCAGCTTTTCACCGTCGATGCATGAAATCTATATGTTCTGGAGTTGGTGAGAAAAAACAACACAACAGTATCTTTTAAAGTTTAACTGCCAGGTGTGTGGGTGTCCTGATAGTTAAATCAGTGATATCTGTCTCGACAAAAGTAATTTTGCTCTAAATCCACTATTTGCACTATTTCTCTAAAGCTGGATTACTGCAGTGCTGCTGCACTGATCCCAAGAGCTAAGGAGAGGTGATTGGAAACAGTCTCCCTTATTCCAATCAGCCATAAAGAGTTATGTGTAAGATACCTGTTGTCTTAAGATAATACAATTTATATGGAGTTTAACCTGAACACATTTGATGCAGAACTGATGCATTGGAGGTGTGTGTGTGTGTGTGTGTGTGTGTGTGTGTGTGTGTGTGTGTGTGTGTGTGTGTGTGTGTGTGTGTGTGTGTGTGCGTGCGTGCGTGCGTGCGTGCGTGCGTGCGTGTGTGTGAGTTTATCAAAGAAGTTGAAGTTCTTCTGTGTGTTTTTTTGTTTGCAAAATGTTTAAGGTTACAAAGTAAAACGCTTTGCAATGTTCAGAAAAGAGAACCAGATGAAGCTCAGATTGTCAGTTGGTGTCCCGGGTCTAGAATTCAAAGCTATCCCATTATTTTTGCAGTGTAACAGGGCAGAAAGTAACTTGTCATTGCTGAGATGCACTTTGTACAGAGTTCTGTCTTATAGGGGGACAGAAGGGGAGACAGAAGCAATAAGAAAGGAAAGGGGAATACAAAACAACAAAAAGAGCAAGAAGGATTTTAGAGACAGGAGGTAGGTCACAATGAAAATTGAATAACAATTAAAAAAGACAAAAAGGAAGAATTAATCCTCATATGTTGTATGGCACAATCTCTGTGCATGCTTAATTGTATTGCAACAAAAGGAGTAAAATTGCACCAATGTCCATAGAAAACCTTTCTTCTTTTGCTAATTGTTTTTCTCAGATATTAATGCAAGAACAGCTTTCTCTCCCAAAGGCTGGCAGCAAAAGGAATTGCCAAAACAGGCAGCCATATGGTATATTACTAATTCTACTTTTTAGAATTGAATGGATCCAATTATGTCCACAAGAAAAAGTGCATACCCGGCTCAATTATGATTCCAATCTTTAGCTTCTATCTTCAATCAGTGGCTTTTGATCATGTTGGATTTCACTCTGTGGCAGCCTCGCATCTGGTGAGATGACAAATAACAAAAAGCACTGAGGCGATAGGAAATTCAACACAAATGCTACACTCTCCAAATGTCAGACAGCTCTGTTTTCCTACTGCACTGAAACCACAATGGCCCCTCCTGTCCTGAGGCCACCCTAAAAGTGTTCTGGCCTCCAGTGTTGAAGACTGTAATCTGCATGCTGCTTCAGGGGCATGTAGAGCCCACAGACAGAAGATTACAGGAGTAAAAACAACAGTTGGACAATGACAAACAGTGAAGAACTACTTGTGAAAAACAGACAAACAGGCCGAAAATCAAAATCACCCAAACGTCTCATGGTGCTGAAGCAATCACTCTGAGCTGACCCTGTGTATGCAACAATGTGTGTGCGTGCCTTTCCATCGTACGTGTGTGTCCGTGTGAGTACCAGATGGACATTCAGTGTTGAGCTGGACGCACAAAGACAGTGGCATATTAATATTCTCAAGTTATCAAAAAAAAAACAGCCATATAACAGAATGTACGCCATGGCCTCTGACAATCTGTGATCAATGTCTTCTATAGCTCTCTATAGACGTATAGATATATATTCATTTGTATTATATATAATATGTAGATTTATAAAAAAAGATCTGATCTTAATTACAAGTAGTGGCATTTTTCTTTTATATTCATTATTGCAATGAATTGTTATCTAAGATGATTAAAAAAAACAGGTGAGTTCTGTTTTGCTACGCAGTTATTTACAACAGTTTTAAAAAGCAAGCTTTCTGATATGGGACCTTTCTCCAAACACTGGAAAAAAAAATGAGGATCTCACATGACGACCAAACTGCCCGTTACTTTTTCAGAAACTGAAAACTGTCTCTAAAGGTCTTCAAGTAGAGTGGAAGTGCGCAGAGCAAAGACTGATAGTTCTCAACCTCTGTACCACCCTTGACATAAATGGTTTTAACTTTAAATCTAAGTACTCTTATTTGTTTTGCTTTATTCAGTGTCTGGAAATGTGAATCTTTATTCAAGCAGACATAGAGACAGAGTTTGATTCCTTTATTACAGGTTTGCTATCCCTTATTTCTCTCTCTAATCATTCACTTTGCAGTCTTCTATAAGGTCCCGGTGTGAGGTTGAGATGCACTTTGTTAGGTAGCCATATGAGATCTGCTCATGTGTCGTATTTTTTATTTCCCAACTGAATATACAGTTTAAGCCTCGCCTTTACCTCTATGCTATTTAGCATATCTACTGCCATGAAGATGCTGTTGATGAAGGACTTCTTGAATTACTACAGCGTTTTTTCTTTTCTTTTACAAACCCCTGTGAATTCTGCAGCCGAGATCAGCCGCACGTCTGTGTTAAGAGGTTACTTCTGTTCTATACCGGCGTGATTATCTCACCAGAATGGGGCGAGAAATCATTCTATATGCGTAAGAAGAAGAAAGCATTTTCATTCAATTCGAACAGTCCATGGCAAAAAAAAAAAGGAGTGGGTTTGCACAGTCTGAACGTTCAAGGTTACAGTTTTCTGGTCTTCTAAGGGTGATAAAACCTGGCACTCAGTCTTTGCAGGCAAGTAAAGATGACCATGATGATGATGATGAAAACAATGTTTGGAGTCTTAGTAAGGCGTTGTCAAGGGGTGTGGCATACTGGCCAACATCGTCCAATGACGACAGAGCAGGAGCAGAACTGTTTGGTTGTATTTTCTTTATATATAATGTCAGCTGTGATCATCATCTTTATCACTATCATCATCATGATCAGGTATGTGGTCATGTTCACAGCTCAAAGTTCATTTCATGTCAGTCTGTGCTGGCTTTCTGAAGGTATGTCGATATCAGGAGGGTTTCCTCTCCGGAAATAATTATATGGCTGCTGCAGGCAAGTGTGAGAGTCAGAGATGTCCTTTGTTATGCTTTTTTTTTATTATCCACTCTCCTCTCCACAGTTGTATTTCACTTGTCTCTTGTAAAAGAAGTCAATGGCAGCAGGAGAGTGAAATGATGATGTGCAATGTGTCTGTGTGTTCACTTTTTATAGAAGTATTTGCATTTAAGTATCTGAAATTGTATTCATGTGTTTGTTTTTTTATGCATGATAATGGCATGTGTGCGATTGTATGTAAGCACATGTGTCCGTGTCTGTGTGTGTGTGTGTGTGTGTGTCTTTGTCCCAGTCTGTATGTTGGTGTGTCGTTAAGGCACGGCAGGTGTTTTTGGTTTTCAGGGCAGTCCAGAGGAGACCACTGCAAGGCCGGGGTGTCGGAGAGGGGCGTGGCCAGCATGCACAGCTTTGGGGCAGTCTGGCGTCAAGACGCGGCCATTCTCCCCCACACTTCCTGTGATGGACAGACGGGCCTTGTTCCGCATGGCTTCAGAAAAAGACAGCTAAATATGAGAAGAGATGGAGGAAGGTGGAGACAGCAGAGTGGAGATTTAGTTTAAAAAACAAACAAACAGATAATATTATTGCTGTAGAAACAGTCCAACAAATGCCATCACTTGTGTAAAGACACAACAGTTTCTATACAAACACATGCACAACAAATGTTCATACATGCTAGTGCCTGTGCACATACTGTACACCACACAAGTATACATTAGACATGTCTGAGGGTGCAATCACACATCCATTTACAGTTCACTTTTTCAACTGGATTTGTAAGTCATGTTATAAACAATCTTGTGTTGACACAATGGTCAAATAACTCAAGAGCCATTGTCAAATTGTCAAATGAAGTTATTTCCCAAGCAAAAAAAGACAAACATTTAATGCTGTCAGATTTACATGTTTTTAGAACTTCTAAGTATTCTTTGTACTACATATATGTGCTTGTGATTTATACTGTTGGTTAAAGAATCTAAGCAATTTGAATGTATTGCCTTTGGCTGTACGAACTTATCATAATATTTTTTTCACTATACATGCCTTTTAATTAAGTACATCCATAACAGGTATTTAATTATGAAATGTCAATTAGTCGCACTACTGATAAAGCTGTGGGCCTTATTTTAATGGTCTGAAGCACATTGTCTAAAACGCCAGGCTCAAAGCAATTCAGGTCATTTTGCTAGCTATGTGGCACACAGTCTTGGTGCCAGGTTCAGTGTGTGCTCATGTTTGCTTCTGCTAGTATTAGACAGAACGCTCATTGAAGCGAGCACTCGTGATAGAGAGTTCTGTGTTTCAGCCTGAGGTTTCTGGCCATGTTAAGCTTGAGCAGGAATCTCCTTGAGGTATTGCAAGCATCTAAGAGGTAGTGGTGTGTGTTTCCTGTGTGTGAAATGTAAAAATAACAGGTGACGCTGAAAACAAAAGCTTGGCGTGTTTCACCCCTCTGCATTAAGAAGTTGTCGGCAAATGCAAAAATATATTCTATTAAGCAGTGGACTAACAGGGTTAAAGTCTGTATGCCCATTTTTCTAACGAGCACTCTAAATAGCAGGAGCATACTGCATGATAGACATCGAACTGAGTCTTCAAGATAAGGGTGCACCACCTGTGCACTTCACCTCACCTCTAAGACCAAAACACCCATCAGCGCTAATTGGGTGCAAGTTTGCTTACTTTATACACAAAGTGGGTGCTGGGGGTGAAAACTGCATCAGATGGAAAACAGGACAGACACTTGTGCTGCCTGCCAAGATGCTTTGCGCCTGGTGTAAGATAGGGCCCTGTGTCTTTTAAGTAGGATAGCAGAGACAGTAAAGTACTTACTGCCTGAAAAAACATGTAAGTAAATTGGTTGCTTACGAGTTTTAAATGTTGCTTTGTTTGTTTTCTGAACTACATTCACCAAAATTTGCTTGAAAAAGAACTAAGATTTCCATTTTTGCATAAGGTCAGGACACTTGCATGTTGTGCATTCAAGTATACATGTTCATGTTTAAACAAGCTGAATGCATGTATTAATGCCTAACAGGTTACATTCATTTCTTCAAACTGACATGGTGTGGATGCAACCCAAACTACACATTCAATTCTCACCAAAGGGCTACAACACAGTGCAAATGCTACAGTCACATATTTGTTATTTTACTAAAGGTAACAGTAAACGTATATGCAGGCAACAGTCAACAAACATGAACATAGTGGACAAAGGGGATTTGGGTTGTAGACATCTGCATTTCAGAAGTGACCATGCATTTCTGGGTTCTGGGTTTGAGTTATCTGACAAAAATTTGGGTGAGGATTTGAAAGAATAGGATTCGTAAGGTGAGGACTTTGGAAAGACAAACAGAGAACATGAAGGAGTGCTTTTTCCTTTAAGGGTTCAGATTTATAGAGAGGGAGTGACTGACTATACTGCTCGGAGTAGGGGGGACACTTCACACAGGCAGGCTACTCTGTGATGTTTGAGTAATGTTTGCACTACTGCTGCTGTGAGGGGGAAAACCCCAGATCTGGAATATTGGATATTTTTTGTACATTTTTTTAAAAGAGTTAAATGTTAAATGGGTGCTGCTGCGTATGTGATCAAGAAACATCTTTACATATATATATACATGAGGTTAAAGGACTTTCCACCACAAATAACGTCAATCCAGTGTAAATAACCCCTTTAAATAAGAGATTCTAGAGAATGGAAAATGTTGCTGTTATGCCTTTGAGGTCTGAAATTAAGCAAATGGAAGATTTTTCTTATTAACTAATGGCTTTCATACAGCATTAATATCTGAAAAAGTTTACTCTGCAGTTACCAACATCCAGCTGTGTGTGGTAACACATTAGCAGAGAGAAAAGACAACAGCTTACCCTCTTCCTCTTTTAATGAGTGCTGTCATGCTGATGTATCGCACAATTTAAAAACTAAAGAGAAAACCTGTTCTCTAAAAGAACATCCAAGACCATTTTCAAGGAAATTATTTTTTTGGCTGTTGTTGATTTTTGTAACTCTGAACTCTTGTGGATGAAAATATTTTTTAAACATGGCAGACATCCAGAGAGTTTCATAGCAGAATGATAAACAAAAAGCTGTGAGCGTCAGTGTTACTTTCTGGGGGAAGTAGCAATCTGTAGTAAGCATTGCACTTTGTTTGATGTTGGCATTGTTCCCCTTACACGGATAAAAAGCCAATATTTAGCGTTCTGCATTAAGCTGTCTTTACCTCAGCATCCTGAGTATTGATCCTGCTAATTGTCTCAAGGTGATTATCAAATATAATCTTATTATGTCTCTGAAAGGTTCTCAAAGAGTTTCCTTTCCCTTTACTTAATTGCTCTATTACATCAATAAATGTGAGTCATGTTTTTACAACCACATCACTAAGTAGCCGTTCTATATGAAGTGTTCGCTTCATCAATAATTCCTCTGCATTAACACAAAGTAACTGGGCTGTTTGGTAGTCGGGGCTGGAATAAGTCCGAGAGCTTGTTTGGACTGTGTGATACAGAGGTGCACAACTCCAGATTATGGATGACATATTAAAGACACTATATATGGAGAGGTTTATTTATAGTCACCAGAGCTTCAAAAGGTCAGATTAGTAGGAATTTATTTACATGTATTCTACATAGATGTGGATCTGTGTATCCTGGTTTACTTGAATACATTTAATAGTTTTTTCTATTGGCTACATTTGAAATTAAACACCAAATGAGTGCAGACCAATGAGTGCATATAAGGTATCCCTCTAGGAATGAAGCAAGAGGGACAAGTCATTACTGTAGGTGCATTTATAACGTTTTGTACAGTGTAGAGGGATTCACTGTTTTACTGCAGGTTGGCTGATATCTATGATCAAAATTAAAAGCAATTATAAACTGCTGCTGGGTAAAAAAAAACCTCCGCCTGTTTCATTTGTTCCCCTCACAACTCGAACTTCCCTAATTAAAAATGTTACCTTAAGTGACTTCAGATAAAAAATCTGCATTTTAAGCAACATTTTGACTTTTCTCAAGCTGTCAGAAGCCTCAGCCTTAATTTGTTAAAATTGGCTCAGTAGCTGCAAAATGTTTTACTTATTTTTTTTAACACCCATGATACTGCAGTGGTACTCATGGTACTGCTCATCTAGTTAAGGAAATTATCTTGGGCTTCTTCTGATATGAGAAAAAACTTGATAGTATATTTCATTCCCAAGATGTCAATCACATAACGACTTGGTGTCCAAACATTAGATATAATGAACATGTGGCTGGGAGCAGATTTTAATGAGGACCAAACTTTTGATCTCACGATTGTAAATGTTGATGTTTTTCAAACATTTGAAGAAAATATTTTTTAAGTATTAGTTTTTTTAAATTACACTTCAACTATTTCACGTTATATTTAAGACGGTCCTTTACTAGTCACAACTGTTTTGTCATCATCAATAAAAAAGCGACTAAAGGTTTACTGGGAAGCCACTAACTGATTGCACATAAACAGTTTTGTTTACAGTTAACTTTTACTGTGATTGGTAGATTGCTCAAACCGTTTTTTAAATGCTTAACTTCGCTTACCCTGGTTTTATATTCTCTATACACTAAAACACTTTGGGTTTTTGACTGTTGTTTAGACAACACAGTCCATACTTTTAAAAAAATTGGCAGATTAAAAATATATACTAAAGATGATAGTTGCATCTCTGTACATAAAGTATATATTTTTTATTTTTGTCTGTGAAGTGGAGTTGTGCATCTCTGCTCTGTCAATGTTTAAGTCTCAGCTAAAGTTACAATGCAGGTGTCTATGGTAAGTCATCAGCCAAGAGCATCACCATGAATGTCATCATCACCACCATCATCACCATCATCATCATCATCATCTGCAGCCAAAGACGATGGAACCAAATCTGTAGTCTAACAAATCTAACCCCAGTCTAGCCAGGGGATAAAAAGTAACAACCAAAACAAAACACATTTGGACCCCAAAACAAAGAAAATAAATGCCCAATAAGTAAACCAAAAAGTGAAAAAAATAAAAAGGTTGGAGAAATATAAGAAGCTACATTGGTTCCACAATGCTTGACCACATCGTCATCACCACATGAAGTACAACACGGTTGCGATGGGCTGCTGAGTCAGCCTCTACATCGACAATACAAAAATCTACAGCACCACCACCATGATCAACACCACCATTACCCCACCTATATGGGAGCCGCTAAGTCCTACCCCTATATCTTGACCCCCTCGGAGCCGTACACGTTGTACCCCTCCCTATAAGTGGCTAGATTCTGGGTGCTGGGGGAGGGGCTGGGGCAGTGGGGGGGGCTAAGGTCCACCTTCATGCGTTTGGCTTCGGCTCGGGACTTGTAGCAGAACTCGACCAGGGCCACCAGCATGGCCAGGCCCAGGCCGCCAACAAGGATGTAGAAGACCCCGGCCACGTTGGACAGGCTCAGAGCCTGAGACGACTTGTCCTGCAGAGAGGGAGCAGAGATGTGGGGGGGTCGGGGGTCGAGCAAGGAATGAGGGGTGAGGGGGAGGATGAGTCAAGGCCGGAATATGTTGAGGAAAAGAAACGTGATGAATGAAAAACAAAAGGCAAGGGGAACAGGCAGGGTGATGATGGAGGTTTAAAAAAAGACGTGTCATTACGAGAAGGTGACAGAATAAAAGGAGAAAGTATGAAGGAGAAGGAAGTACAGGAGGAGCAGCGAGCAACGACAAGCAAAAACATAAGAGGTGAGAGGTTGGGGGAAGAGGTGGGAAAAAGCAGATAGAGAATGTAGGCAACAGTGGGTTAGCCACATAAATGGAGACTATAACAGAAATATAATTCAGAGACACATTCTGGTGTTATACTGTTTTAAACAGTGCTATTATACAGTATGCTACTACAATTACAGTTGTTATCACTCACTCATTTACATTCTACACCTACAACTATAATTAATACTAAAATCATCACAAAAGCTGCTACATACAATCTAAAACATCTGTAACAGTCACTACACACAGACTACATTTCTACAACTTTAACATTGAATGAAAATCTCATTAAAGTCAATAACAGGAATAAAATGACAGAGCAGGCTTAATTCTGAGCTGTGATGACTTTTTTTTTTAATATAGTTTTAAATGGTATTTAAAGGCTCCAGTTAACTAAACTCAGCTTTCATTTCTATACTTTAAAAAATTCATAGGAACTCATTTTTTCTTTGAAACTTGATAGTTACAAATGTCTTACCTAACTAAAACATCTTATTTACAAGACAAAGCTAATGAATAATATGGTAACACTTTATCTTAAAGGTTAATCATTGTTTCTACCAATTTTCTGAGAAGCTTCATGAAAGTTCAAACTTCCCTTCATTTGACCTGTAGTTAGTTTTCACCAAAAAAACATGTGGGTCTACCAGTAAAATAAAGCATTACCATGTTGTACCCCTGGTTATGGATACAAATGGATAGCCTTTTTCTAATTATATCTTAAACCTGAGGGTGAAAACTATGTTCTGCTACTAGGCTACTATCGCTAAAGCTCATGCTTATGCTTATGCTTATGCATTGAGATAAAGTGGTAATCTGGATGAGTTTCAGGCTACAGAAAAAATTGTCAATCTGTAGTGAAGATGTAATTGTCGCGGATTGGTACAATAAATTAACAAGCATATAGTACAGTAAATGTCATTTGATGCATGTGAAGATGTAAATGTGGTCTATATGTTGTTCAAAATCACTGTAAAGTCTACTGTGGACTTTAAAGACATGTGTTTAAGGCTAATTGAGAATATTGCTAATGCTAGGACAGTAGTTTGAGTAATATGGAGCGTATTAAGCATGTAAGTTTTAGGCTAACGTTTTGTGGGCCGCAGCAGGGTGAGACTGACCTTACTTCCAGAGTCCTTGGGTCCACACTCTCCCTTGTCATACCACCATTTGTTTTTCAGTTTGTCTAAGACGCCTGCTTCGCTCAGTTTCAAAACTGCAAGGTTTACTGGGGTTCTTCGCGTGTAAAAATAACATAAATAACATCATAGGACATGTTATTTTATGTTATTAGAGTATTTCACATTTGCATTGCACAGCTCAGTCACATAAAAAAAGGTACTTTTGTTCAAATCAAGTGACCTAGCATGGATCCCACTGAGTACATGTGTGTATGCTCGATGAGTAGGGGCTGGGGGGCGCGAGGAGCTAAGGCGAGCTACAGACATATGAGTGGGACCCACCTTTGTCACTTCAGGTAACACACCCATACTGCCCCAGCTGATCGTCTACTGAACAAGAGGCAGGTACTGTTAAGCTAGGACTATTAGCATTGGGCTAGCACTGTACTAAGACTGGGAGAGGAAGCTACAAGGAGAAAGGTTTTGATTTCAACTGGGTATTTCATAAACTTAGCCGACTTCAGGGTCATTCCTTCTTACAGGTGTTAGCTTTACTTGATGCCCTTCCATCTCACTTTGCAACATTAATAACATGTTTGACTTCAAGGCAACTTTCAGGTCAGTAAGTAAGGTCTGGTTGGCTAACATGGTGCAGGATGAAATATGTTCACAATCTGAGGATAATTTGGAAAACATATTGAACAGATATTGATCTGTTCTGTGACTTTGGTAATCCTTTGACTCTTCATCTAGCGCCAGCAGGCACAAATGTTCATTCAAGAACATAAAGTATCTCAGTAATTTGAAGTTGACTTGGCACAAAACTTCTGTAATGAGATCTATGGTCCCCTGAAGACCCTCACCTAAATGACTTAGGATATCCAGTTATACCTCCTTTAAAGAATGAAAAATCAAGTTTGCTAAAATGGTACTTCTTGGAATTGGTTCAGTTCTCAAAAAAAGGGGAACACATGTTTCTTAAATTTCTCTTTGATTGTTTAAAGTACATACAAAGCAGGATTTTTAGAAGTACATGAATCCGGTAACGACTGCTTTAACATACAGAAGACAACAATAATAATTAAAAGAAAGTGGAAACAAAAGACTGGTACAAATGTTTGAATCAACAGAATTATTGAAATCCAACTAAAGCACAAGGGAGAAGGTTTATCTGGTAATTGCATTCTGCTGCTGTCAATTATTCATCCACCCTTCTGCTTCAAGTCAACCTGAGCCTAAAAGAATCTGAGAGGGTGTTTCTTGCATTCTTACTCTCTCGAGCATCTCACTTTCTTCCTCGCTCCTCTCCCCAGAGCTGCCACTAGAGGGCGAATGTTCCTGTCTTGACAGTAATTGCTCTCTTTATTTTCCCACCTATCCATCACTGAACCCGCTTCTCATTACCCCTCACTCCGTCCTTTCAGAGGGGCATTACCAGATCAGTGCCAAACACATTTGAAATGGTTATTATCATGAGGAGTGCTTGATTTATAGTGCGTGGCCCTCACCCGAAGAGGAGACACATTCCTCTGTATTATATTGAAAAATGTATCTCGGATGATTCTTCATAAAATCCTATTAAATATTGATATTTTAAAAGCATTTTCATTATCTTCAGGGCCTCCAAAAGGAAAAACTAATTGATTACATTTCAAAAAGCTTTTATTTTCACAGGGTTTCTTTATATCAGAAATGCAATATTCTTCTATTCAGTGCTTAATAAGCTCAAGTATTGTATCTTTGTCACTGGGTCTGAACCTTTTATTGTAAAAAGGCACACACTACTGACAACAGATGCAACATTGTGCATACTTTAAAAGTTGCTGGGTGTCTAAGGACATTTTTTGGGGTGTTTTTTGTCCTTCCTCTTTGCTTCTTGACTTTTCACCAGGGCAGATGCGTGGTTACACTCCCAGGACGGGGGCCGTCGCAGGCTGCCAAGCCGGTGAGCGGCCCCCGCCCCCCCCAGTGGTGGGTTTGGGCAGACAGAGAGGGCTAACCTTGGAATCCCCTCCCCCGCTGCCACATTCTCCTTTGTCATACCACCACTTGTTTTTCAATTTGTCCAACAGGCCCTGCTCGTTGAGCTTTAGAACGGCCAGGTTGACCGCGTTTCTTTGAGTAAAAAAAAAAGGAGGGACAGATAAGATAGTTTGGTCAGAGCAGAGGATGGAGGGACAGACAGACAAGATGGACAAGGACCACAGCCGGGAGGAAGAAAGGGGGAGGAGGAGAGGGAGCAATGAGGGGAGAAATCAGAGGAGATGAAGGGACAAAACGTAGGTTAGTGGTGGAGGATGTACCCCAGACAACACTCCCTCTTACTCTCTCTCTCTCTCTGACTTTCTTTCTATTTTATAAAAATTTAAATATGGATTTCTGTTTTTATTTTTTTTTATTTTCATTTATTTATTATTTTCGTCCTCTGTCGCTTTACTTTACCAGGCTACACTCACAGAGGATGCACCACAGCCAGAGTCAGATTTCCTGTTAAAACTGTGTTAACCAGTTCTCTGCAGTCTGCTAATGGTGCTCTTGTCCCCTCCTGCTGCTCACTTACCTTTCCACTATGCTGTGTGTGTGTGTGTGGCTCCAGTTTCCTACAGCACTCCTGCTCACACCCCTGAAGCAATTGACCTCCAAACAAAATTCAGGGACACAGGCTGAATATCAGGCATTCATGTGGCATGACCACATAAATTCAGCAAGGATTTATATCTAGCATGTTCATAAGAAAAAAAGCTTCATCACAGTTTTCAGTGTACTATCAAAACTCATAGTCATTGTTCTGCAATGCCATATCCAACCATGGTTTGTTGTATTATTTTTTAAATGTTTAAGGTTTTCAACATTGTGAAAAGTTGAATATTCAAAAGTAAGAGTCAGGGTGCTCTTTAAACTTTAAAGAATACTTTTTGAATGCTGTGCCATTTGCAGACAACTTTTGGATCTCAGATTTCAGTGCTTCTCCTCTGGTAGCAGTGTACGTAGGAAGCCTCAAAGAAGCTGGGTATTGTAGTTGCACTCCCATGCATCAGAATCCAAACTTTAACAATGACAACATGGAGCTTATGGGAACATTTTCAAATCTTTTGAAGCTGATATCCATTACTGAACTGACATGACGTATCAGCAGTGGCTGTCCTTAAAAGTTAATATTCATTAATATTATTGTAAATGGAGCTTGTATAGTGCTTTTCCAATCTTCTGACTACTCAAAGCTATTTTACACCGCATGTCAGACCTACCCATTCACACTGATGGCAGAGGTTGCTATCTGACCATCAGAAGTAACTAATCCCATTCATACACGTGCATCGCCGCTGACGAAGCAGCGGGAGCAGTTTGGGGTTAAGTGTCTTGCCCAAAGACACCATCTGACATGTTGCTGCAGGAACTGGGGATCAAACCCCCAACCTTCAGGTTCAGAGACAAACGACCAACTGAGCCACAGCCCCACTTAAACATCTGTGTTGAGCTTTGCCAAGAATACATTAAAGAAGACAGAATCTAACAAAACTGACATAGTCCTTAAGATATAAAAAAGACAAAACGTTGTACAACCACCAGAAGTACTGGTCTTGTGGTATAAACAAACCTGTGTATTGTAGCTTTCGATTTTCCGTAAATGTCCTAGTTCTGATAATGTATTTCGTCTCTTATTGCGATGCAACCTGTTCCCTCACCGCAACATCTGTCTACAACTGTCTGCAGGGGCTGAATGATTTTGCATACTTTCTCTCCTGAATAAATTGCTTTATTTCCTGTCTCTCCCTTGCTTACTGCACTTTTGCTTTTTAAAGTGACCTATGAAAAATCGTCCTATAGTCCTTTTCTCCTGTTACCACTCTCTGCTGACCACCCTGTTGTTTGTGAGATGCTGCAATCAGACAGGCTAATCTCTACAAAAAGGTCACTGCAGTTGCTGCGTGTTTGTTAGTCTGTCCTCATATCTGTGCATCAGCGTTTCTGATTGTCCCACCAGATCTCAGAATGTGTTGTTGGACAGGTGATAGTATGAGCCAGACCGAAAGGGGCATATTCAATTGGTTTTTAGGTATGGCTCTCTAAATACGTAAGCCAAGAGATCTAGAGAGAGACAGTGTTTTCATGGGACATGACTAATCTCATCAATGTCAGAGGTAGGAGAAAACAGTTCAAACATCTTTTTATAACAGTTACATATACATAATCATATCAAAAGCAGTTATACTTCAGACAGCATACATTCCTAACATTCATATTAATCATCAGGGTATTCATTTTCCTCACTGACATCATCAGGTTAGATTAGAGCTATGTTTAGAACACCGAGAGGAAGGGCGGCATCACCTGATGTGCGCACTAGCAGCCACATGTGTGTACCTGGTAGACTAGGTTTCCGCAGAGTGGGAGAAGCCAGAGACAACCGTGGATAGTCCCAGAAATGCTTTATGGCTGGGGAAGGGGGGTGGGTGGTTAAAAGGGATCCATCCACCCGCTGTCTGCCACTTTTCCCTCATAAACGGAAAAACCTTTGTGTAAATAACAAGGGATAAATGGTGGGCTTTTTCTGAGGGACTTGTTTGCAACACACAGGAGAAAGTTATAGGACAGGATGTGAGGCTGATATTCTGTTTGTGTTTTGCGTTTCATGAGGCAAAAATAAAATGCTGACTGAGAGACTGTGATGGAGGGAGATAAGAGAAAGAAGTTGTCCAGCTTTTGCCTTTTTAGTCAATTATTTTCCCACAGGAGGCACTTGAGAGATTGTTGAGACAAAATATCTTTACTGCTGTCACAGACTCCTGGAAAATAAATGCATTTGCTAGCATACCTCAGTGACGGCTATAACGACTGTACCTGTAAGTTACAGGTTTTACGTGTAAGCTTTTTTTGACTGCGGCATTCACTTATAAAGGGCTGCTATAATGTATCTATGTGCACACACGTCATAATAGCTTACTTTTACCATTGCAGTCTTCTCTGATGGATTAATGTTGGGTCTTTGTAAATGATATAACAAAGAGTAAGGTCTTTTACCTTTTTTTCTGTAAAGTGTCTTGAGATCACATTTGTCATGAATAGGCCCTATACAAATAAAGATTGATTGATGAATGTTATTCAACTAAAAAAACACGGTATCATATAGATGTCTTAAAAATATTTTTTTCATTAACGAAATAACACAACAGAGCTTCTAGCTACTTGTTGCAAGTTGAACAATAAGTCCCTCCTTTGACTGGGCATATTGCCTATAACATTTTAGACTTATGGGGTGGCATTGATCACATTTCCAGGGGGGCCAGGCCACCCCAGGCCACACCCAAGACACACACCTGTCAAGTTTATAAAGTTAATAAACAAGTGTCTCCTGAGCGAATATGCAAACAAAAGAGTTTAGGACTTCACTTTCTCATTCAATTCCTCCAGCTAACGCTCTCTTCATGAAGTTTTAAATATTTAGTACATTCAAAATGGTTAACCACTGATTTCCCCTTGATTTGGGATGAATTAGGGGTTGTCCGATTGCCTATCATATTAACTATTAAATTATTTTGAGCAGAATTGAAGGACTATTTTCTCTTCTCTTATGTGTTTTTTTGTTGTTGTCATCAGATCTGATTTAGATGTCTAGTCCCCCCTTTTTCCAGGCCCCTCTACGTCTCACTTTCCCCTGTTCATCTATAAATTTCCCCTTGTGGCTCAGGATGTAGAGGCAGCAGTCTGGGGTTCAGCCCCTCCTCGCGGTCATATCCAGTTCATAAAATCTCTACCATAATAATCATAACCATTATCATCATTATCACCATCATGACTACCATCTCTGAAGATGAAAGGAACAAAGAGACGAGACAACGGAAAAATGGACAGAGTTACCTGTGAGGTGGCCCTGTGGAGAAAAAGAGTGATCGATAAAAGGACAGAAAGAATGTAGGACATTAAGGGGACGGACCGACGAATGACAATGACACAGGACACTGGACACGGTAATGGAGCCCTAAATTAACAGTAAGATGGACTGAGTGAAAGAGTAGCTAAAAAAAAGATATGTAAGGAGGGGACCAGACTGAGGAAAATAAAAAACTCCAGGCATTAGGGGAGGAAGGGACAGTAAGATGAAACATATAGTCTGCATATTAAATTGACTTTCATATAGTGCTGCTGCTGGGTGAAAACCTTTAACTGATTCTTTATTTTTTCTCAGGCCATGATTTTTACAGTCAAATTGAGACTGATAGTGCTACGGGAAACAATCAAACTCCAAAAATGATCAACTGAATTCCTTATGTGATTTTCATGGACTGTAATTAATTGTATTTATTAACAGCTGCTTGTACTGTACTACCAATAGCCCTTTTGGGACAATAAAGGTTAACTTTACTGCTTGACCTCATATTCTTGTGGATGGCAGATTTTCACCTGACAGCAGTGACACTTTAATCTATGTGGAGTTTAAAAAGGCACAGCAGGGTAGGTGGAATATTGCAGCAATAGTACAGCATCAGCTTTGCTACTGTCTCCTATTGTTACACTATTCCACCCACCTTAACTGTGAGCCTTTCGGTGTAGCAATCCCATATCCTTTGGAGTCCAAGTTTCCCCCGACTTTCATGGTGTCACAGGGCTTGCGCTGCTCTGTGTACTCGTTCATGGTGGACTCCAGGAGGAAGGCGTACTTCCCCTTGGACTTGCGCACCCTCGCCACACCTTCGCCTGTGGTTTTGGTGAAGACAGTCGGTTCAGCAGACTTCATATATGACCACATCTTCTCGTATACAGCTATTTTGGACCTCTGGGATGGAGGGGAGATAAGGGAGAGAGCAGAGGTTAATTAGAATTGAACTGGCATCAATTTGCTAACATACAGAGCCAGATTTTTTCACAGATGACAGTTTTCATAGAGCAGTGAGGGGAAGTCTGCCAAGGGAAGGGAGATCATGTGGGCCAGGCTGCATACAAATGCTTTTGCTTGAGGAAAAGAGATTACAGATTGAGAGAAAGACAGGCAATTTGATCCTAAATTGGCTGAATCTGTGATGCATGTAGATAAGGAAGAACACTCTGGATGGGTAAGGTCTCACGCAGTAATTTTAATGCAAGTTGCTCACTATTTAGCCCTTTAAATTAAGGTGACTTCTCCAAGATGAATAACTAACTAATAACTAACTACTCCTAACTAACTACATTAGTATCTTATCAGAAAGCCTGAAATTTAGTTTCATCATCACGTTGATGACACCCAATTGTATCTTTCAGTTTACCTGGATGAGTTAAAAAATACTCATATAACATAGAAGTACAGATGCTATACAGCTTCTTACAGCTAAATCGAGACAAGACAAAAATATTATGTGTAAAAGCCTAAATAGAAACTGTTTGTGCACCTCTGTTAATTGGCTCTTCAGAACAAAGATCAAGCTTTTTTCTTGCCTCAGTTTTGAAGCCCAGATTAGAAATGTCACTAAATTGTATTTCGGTATTTCAAAGATCAGAGCATTTTTTTGTAGATTATTTAGAGCCACATACAGTACATTTTCATGAAGCTTCAAATACTCGGCCAAAAAAATTGGTTAAACGAATTTGCCACTAAATCCCCAGTTTAAATAAAGTTTGCTCAAAAATAAAAAGGTGCTGGTGCGCCGGTGACCTAGTGGTTTATTAGTGCATCCCCATGTACAGAGGCCACAGTCGTCAAAGCAGGCAACCTGGGTTCGAATTCGACCTCCTTCGGCTCCTTTGCTGCATGTCATTCCCCTCTTTCTTTTCTTGATTTCAGACTCTATCCACTGTCCTGTCTCTCATTAAAGGCATGAAAAGCCCCAAAATAAACCTAAAAAAAGGCGCAAGACAGGATTGGGAAAAGTAATGGAAAAGATCATTCATGAACAGATTGAGGAGTACATCCAAAGCAACAACTTTTTATTCCATCTTTAGTCAGGATTTAGGGCCGTGACGGTTCGGAGCGGACACGCAATGCATACGTATCTGGTGGAATTTTGGAGTTAGCAGGGAAACAACGGTGAGTGCTGTCAGATGGGGCCCCTTTAGGTAGGTTTTCTACTGTCATTGTAAATTTGCACATTTTGAGCAGCTGCTGTTTAAAGTTTGACAGCCCTTAGGGGCCCCCTATCGGTCTGGGGCCACTAGCACTTGCCTGCCTTGCCTGTTGACGAGCAGCTCCTCTGGGTGTCCCGCAAGGGAGTGTTTTAGGGCCTTTATTGTTTTTATTATATATCAATAATCTTCACTCAGCTTGTTCATGTGATATATTTTTATATGCTGATGATGCTGCATTATTAGTGTCCCACAAAGATAAAATAGTTGTGGAAGACACCTTGAGTGTAGAGGTTCTAAAAGGTGGCGAGATGGCTCTCAGATAACAAACTTTCCCATCATTTAGGAAAGACAGAGGCCATCCTCTTAGGATCACGAATCAAATAGAGAAAATCACCTGATTTCAATATAAAGATTGGTCAGAAATTCATTTGATCAAAATCGTCTGTAAATTACCTTGGATGTGTTCTGGATAATATTTTTTTCAGGGGAGGACATGGCTTTAAGAGCTCCCAGTAAAATTACCAATAAAACAAAATTCCAAAAGAAAAGCCGAATAATTGGATATACAAACCCTCAAAACACTAGCAAGAGCATTGGTTTTAAGCCACTTTGATTACGCTGCCACCTTCTGTTAGTATATCACAGTCCCTAAAAAACAAATTACAGACTGCACAAAATAGCTAAGAGTTGTGTTGAAGCTGTCCCCTGGACACATCTGGATGCTGTTCATTTTAAAAAATTGAATCTTTTACCTGTGGATAAAAGAGTGGTGCAAATTAAGATGAGTATTACATACACGATCGTGTATAAATCTGCACCTCCCTACCTATCCAGCCACTTTACACCCACAACACTAGAGGCAGCTCGACAAATTTTATTCCTATGAGATACAAAATTTGTTTTGGAAAAAATACGTTTTTAAATACAGCCACATCCCAGTGGAAACAAGCTGCCATCTCCCTTAAAACAATCCCGGTTGAGAGGAGTAATAAATCCGATCTTAAGAAATGGCTGTTAAATAATTTGTAGATATACATGTACATTGTTTTGTTTTTTATATATTTTTTATTTATTTTTTGTGTTAGTCTGATGTCACTGGAATGGAAATGTCCATGGAAATAAGCCCTTGGGCGTTTTTGTGTATTTTAATCCTCGACAATTTATTTGTCTATATATATCTATATATCTATCTAATTTATTATAAGAAGCTACGCATGGTTGGCTGTTAAGCAGATTTAACACTCATCTTTTCCGTCATTATAACACATCCATACTTTGTGTTTATTAGTTTGCCATCGTCACCTCACTGATTTTATTATTCAAATCAAAATGAAGGGGGTTAGTTATATGCTCATCAGCTAGGTGTGAGGCAATCAGAGCAACGGATTAGAAACAACATGCCATGCTTAATGAGACAAATTGGTTGATCTTGGATGTAAATATGAGAGCTGAGGAGGTGAAAACAAAGAACACTATTCATGATGTTGACACAATGATACTCAGTGCTGTTTATTGATTAAACGTTTTCTACTATGCTCCTACAATGGAGAAAACACGTCAACATTCAGTCTTTAAGTGTTCTGGGATGGTTTTCTGTTTTAGAAGCATTACATTTATTTCATCTTTTCTTATAAAGGTTTTATGTTTTTGGCTTTAATATTTTTATTTTTAAGACTGGACAGTGGACAGAGTCAGAAATGGGAGAGAGAGAGAGAGTGGGGAATGACATACATGAAAGGAACCGCAGGTTGGCCTCGAACTCCACGGCCTCCGCACATGGGGAGCACACACCAACCACTAGTCCAACGGCGCCCCTCATCAGTTTTTTTTTAAAGATTATATAGCAGACTGATTGCATTGGTTCCAGTGGCTTCCTATGGTTCCTGAATAAAATTACGCTGCTGATGGAGTGCAGCGTCTTCCATCTTCCATTTTGATCCTCTGGCACAAAATGACATTTATAACCACATTTAAAATGTGACACTACGCCTCCTTTGAAGAGTCATCCATAAATCTTTCTTTAACTGACTTTATGACCGGAATAGTGGAACAGTGATCTGGTTGTGCCGTTATGAATTTGGTCACCTGCTGTAACACAAGAGCTTTTTAGAGGACATCTATCTGCCATGAAGCAGTGGATTGTATTATATTGTATGTTTACACCATGCATTTGTGTGTATACAATCAGTTTTCTGCACCAATCTATGAATATAAGTGAGAAATAATGTGTATTCATGTGTGTGTGTGTGTGTGTGTGTGTGTGTGTGTGTGTGTGTGTGTGTGTTTGTGTGTGTGTGTGTGTGTGCGTGCGTGCGTGCGTGTGTGCGTGTGTGTGTGTGTGTGTGTGTGGATTCTGTGTACTCAAGAGTGAAAATAACAAGCAGAGGAGTCAAACTGTCATCCTCCACAAGCATCCTGCTCCCTTCGTCTCTTCCTCTCCCGGTGATAAAGTGTTATTCAGTCGCTCTGCAAGCCACTAGCCACAGCCTCAGCAAGTGAAACTAGTGTCGGGTAGGGGGGGACGATATGCGTGCGAGTGTGCTACTAGTGCATGACGGACACCTATCCCATAATAATGTCACTTACATCCAAGAGGACCAGTAGGATACCTTTCTTTGCAGTCTACCCTCTCTTACTCTCAATTCTCCATCTCTACCAAAGTCAATCATTAATTGAAACTAAAACGCCTTTAACCGTTAATTTCTTTGCACTTTTAGATTCAATACTTGTGTGTATGCATGTGTGTGTGTGTGTGTGTGTGTGTCGAGTGAGAGTGAGTCAGTGTCCAGCTTTTGAGGGATGGATGCGTGACAGAGTAGTGTTACTCTTTCCAGATTCTTAAACAATAAAAGAGGCTTCGAGGGGGGGAAATGAATGATGCAAGTCACCTTCAGGCATACACACTATATGCAGAACACACTGACACACAAATCTGCTCTTATGCACACACTTACATGCACATATACATGCTTACATATGTGGCTGAATATGCATGGGTGCATGCCTACACACATAGAAAAACACACACACACACACACACACACACACACACACACACACACACAGATAATTAATGGTGGTGGCGAATACCCCTCAGCTGTGGGAGAGTAAATTGCTTTTTCACCCTCCACAGATTTCAGTCGCTCGTTATGTTGATGTTGCCTGAGCCGCTCACAGAAGCACAAACTGTCTGCTACAAGCTCCACCTTCCCCTCCTCCACTTCCCCAAACATACACACACTCACACTTGCACACTAGTCTATACATCTTTGCAAAGCACAACTGTGAGTGTGTATGCTTAGATACACACACAATGCAGGGGCAAACAAACAGTTCTGAATATTCCTACAGAGCTTGATTACCTGACAGAGCGGGTTTGTTTCTGTGCGTGCTAGGAAACTGGTGTTTTTGCACCAGTCTGCAGAAATGTTCTGTCTTCATCAGCATTGTTTCCATGCGTGTCGATGCTTGTATGTGTTTATGTGTGCTTATGTAATTGCAATCCAGTTAGGTGAAGAGGTCAATGGAAGAAGCCACTACAGGTCTCCCCTGGGCCACTCCTCTGTCATTGTTTTTTTTGCTCTCTATTTTTAGATATAGCTCCCTGTTGTATATTCTGTTCAAGCTCTGCGTCCCCGTAACCATTTATTTTGATAATTATCAGTAAAATTATTGCTTTATATGACAAGGTAGGAGTATGTAATATATATATATATAAATATATATAAATATAACGCAAGCGTAAGAAATCCATTGTGGTCATAATTGTACATTTTAAACAAAAGTTATAAAAGAAAAAATTACCTGGGTCCTTTTGCTTCAAGTAATCAGTGTTGTCCTCTGAAACCTTGGTGCTAACTTTGAACAAGACACTAACTTTGATCCACACATTTTCCAGAAAAAGTGAAAGCCAGACATATCAGCTTAACATCACTCGCAAGAATAAAGCCTCTCTTAATTGAAGATCAGAAGAAAGTCATCCACTCCCTCCTCTCCTCCCATCTGGGCTCTAGTTAATTGGTTTTCACTATGAATCAATTTACAATTGCACATTACACATTTCTCACCTGTCCTAGTCCCACCGACAGTCAGAGCCGATTTATGCTGCTCTACTTCTGTCTGACTTCGATAAACGAGACACCCCCTCCATCATTTTTTCCTCACGTGCTTCCATTTCACTTCACAAGAAAGTTTAAGACAGCTGCTTGTGAAAGTTGTAGTCCCCTTACAAAACAGTTGTGTCCTTTCTAACCCTGTCCCTTTTCTATAAAGCCCCACAAAAGAGCAAGAATGCAATAATGGATGAAGGGGAGAGTTGTGATTCCAAAAGCAAAGTATAGCAGAAAGCAATTTTCAACTACAAGGCACACATGGGTTAGACCATCACTTCATTTAATAGCCGTTCAAACAAGAAATAAAGTGCACAGGACATATGACAGTGAGGTCTTGAGGCCTTGTGACTGTTCTGAAAGCCCTTTGTACCTCATTTTACTAAGTTATCAGTTTACTAAGTCACCAAGTTTATTTACATCAACATTTGCTGTGCAATGTTCTTCTTGTTTCAAACTTTTTGCAAGTGCATAGCTACATTTTCAACGCATTACCCGAAAACTGTCAATATGCAATTTTGACACCTGCTGCATATATGATAAACCCTCTGGGAGGGACTGACAATATATAATATATATATATTATTGGGGGTGTGATGGGGGGTTGTGAAGCCAGCAGCAATAAAAGGTATTAAGCACAATGCTTCTTTTTCTAGGTGCTGGTCCTTGTTTTTAGTTTGACCAGCAACTTGAGATATAAAAATGGAATGGAAAGAGGTTACTGGATTGTGTTGTACAGGTATAACCCTCTGCTTGTAACGAATTATTAATTGCAGTGAAGCATTAGTCAGACAATTGCCAGTGAGTACCAAGATTGCTCTACGTCCGATGCGGTCTGACATGTTTGATTCCACATGGACAATGTGTAAGCCAACACAGCCAAAGCCCACAAGTTGCATGTTTGGGACATGCAACTTGGACAACATACAGAATCAAGAATCCTTGTAAAATCATCGACATGTCTATCCTATTTTGAATTTCTTTGCAGATATCTTGATGGAAATCGGCAAAAAACTGATATGGTTTGCAACTGGTATGCAACTGTGAAAAAAAGTGGTAAGCAACTCCCTGCACTTCAAGTGGTCAGAAACTCTCTTAGTATGTTTGTTTTCATTGCCACAGCTTCTAAGGTATCCTAAAACTCTAATAAAGCTGTGTATGTACATGCACAGCTGGTTGAGCAGTAATGGGTTATTATGTATAAATATCAAGAGCGTCACTAATAGGGGTGAAAAAAGTTTTCTTTCTGGTTCTCTGAAGCATAAACATTTCCACTCATTCTCCGCACTATAACAAAATAAAAAGTCTGAAACCATTGAAAGAATTAAGAACATGAACAGAGTGTGTTGAGTTCCTACCCTGAAGAACTCCTTCGTAGAGCCTGCGTCCAGCGTTCCGTAGGCTATCTCTGTCTGTTTGGCCAAGTCCTCTGCACTCTCTATGGGTGACACCATCCTCTCCACTGTGAGGAAAGCAGCCAGGTTGGCTGTGTAGGAGGAGATGATGATGAGGGTGAAGAACCACCACACACCTCCAACAATACGTCCAGACAGGGACCTGCAGAGAAGAGGCAAGGGAGACAGAAAACAAGTATGAAGGGAGTGAGGAGGAGAGTAAAGGCAAACAATTGCAGATGAGAATTTAGCAGAAGGACGAGTGGAATGATGAGTATGAAGGTTAAAGGGATAGAAATGAAAGACAAAGACGGGAAAAAACAACAGGGGAACATAATTAAGGTTTGCTCCTCAGAGATATGCAAAACAACACACTGTAGTTACACAAAGCGTTTTCCACAGCACTGTGTGCATGACTGTGAAAATGACAATGCTGCCGAAGTAATTGTCTTCCAACCCTTGAACCAATTCAGCTTGAACAAAAACAAAGGCTACATGAAACAGATTGTAATCTGGGCGCTCCTCCATCCCGCTCCTCCTCATTCCCTTCCCATTCTCATCTCTGGGCTCCATGTTTACTCTCTTTATCTTCCAAATGTGAGCACAAGCATCAAACTAAGTGGCAATTCATTTTGTTTGCATGAACTTGTTTTCACCTTGTAAAAGGGAAGAAAGCAAGCAAGAGTGAGCACATTAGAGAGAAGGAGAGGCAGACAGAAGAAAGAAAGAAATGTTCAGTTTCTTTTAAGTGCTGCATTCAATAACAGACCTTCAGATTGTAATGAGCACAAACAACAAAATATCCACACTTTAACATGGTGAGAAAGAAAGTGAAGAGGCTTTTGGACAAGACGTATACTTTCAGGTCCACAATTTTCTTTGAAATTATAACTTTTAAAAGATCATTACATTCACGGAGAGTAAAGAGCAACATGCTCGGAAGCTTTTCCCTTACAGGTCCTGCCTTCTGTGCTCAGAAAATAAGTAATGTTTGAAAGAAACATTCACAGTTACCACCCATGTTCCTTTTAAGGGAAGTAATGGTTTAGATCAACTTCAAGTACCGAGCTTCCATTAATCGAATAGTTCATGTGTTTATGTCACAATCATCTCAAAGTTTTCTTATGCTTCAATTAAGTGGTACATTTAATTGATTTTGTTTATCAAGGTTGGCACATTTAATTATAACTGCATTAACTGCTTTTTGGCCACTAGAGGGCAGTGAAAACATCTGTGACCATAACAATAATCCATCGGCCCAATCCGAAGCTACAACCGACAAATCCAACACTGAAGCCTCACAGACTTTGATGACGGCAGGTACGCAGTGTGAGCGCACGCGCTCAAAAAAACATCCTCGCTATGCAACCACATCATAACTGTAGCTGTCTATTTTCCCACAGCAACACATTCTCTGACAACATTGCATGCGTAAAACATTACGTTTTGGCCTATAATGACATATCAAATCAAAATATAAAATAAACTGAATAGGCTACCAAATTACACTTTCTGAGCTTGCGGCGGCGTCCGGCTTGTTAAATAAACGCAGTGTTTCCTACACATAGACGATACCTGGGCCGCCTAAGTGGCCTATATTTCTGACCTGTTATTATTAAAATTTTCATTTATTCATAAAATTGCTGTCCGCACCGTGCCCACCGCAAGAAGCATGAATCAGGTTTAAAAAAAAATTCCCTCCCGCCTCCTGCGGAGAGATAAAACGCAGCAAAACATATGAGCAAACCAAGAGTGCAGATTCACATCAGCAGAGAGAGAGGGAGGTCTGCTGTCCGTACATCCCTCTTGTAACCGCTGTTGCTCTGTGTGTTTAGTTTTTTTCTAAACGTTTAGCGTTTAAATGTTATCCACCTCCGTATCTATGCGTTTAGCGGCAGGAACTGTTGCGTACTGCTCCCCCAAAAGAAAAGCCATTGCCGAGAGCTGATGCACGGCTGCAGCGAGTAACGGTGTGTCTCTGTCGTGCCCAGCACCGTTAGCCTGTGGGTTAGGGATGGCCACCTGCACCGCTTCTCCCAACTCAACCAGCTTTGATTTTGCATCCAGTCTCTGTGCGTTTGTTAAAAAACTCAGATGTTTGTGTAGAGGGTCCAGCATCGTTGCAACACTTTGTAAATATACCATTGCACTGATAAAAGGAGGTTGAAATGAGACACATTCTTGATATTTCAAATCAGTAAATCGAGTAAAATTTTCTAGATTGAGCAAATTCTTAACGACCAATTAATCGATAATCGATTAATTGTTAACATCCCTAATTCCTGCACATTATCAAAAGTCAGAGAAGACATTAACGTTAATCATTTGCAAATATTTGACTGAAAAATATAAAAAACTCTGCAAACATGCTATAAATAACCCGATTAGAGATTACATTAATGTTTTCTCTTTTGGACATAATTGTTGTGTTTCCTTTGTGCCATTGCTTGCTTTCAATACAACTTCAGTGTTTTAATTCCATTTGTTTAAATTCAGTGTGGGGCTAGACATTTTGTCCTTCACGTCGTCATGGTTATCGATGAACTCTGGGTAAGTCCCACAGGAAAGTCTGCAGAAACGCAGACTCAAAGAAAGTGTGTGATTTGGCATTGAAAAGTCTGCATCAGAGCCCTCATGCACTTAACTTTAACAGCGAGACAGCAACAAGCACAGAAATGCGCTTCAACCTTTGTGAGTTATGAGAGTGGAAATTGTGATGTTTTTTTTTTTTTAACATCTGGTAAATGTTGGCCAGTCCCTTTTAAGCTCTGTTTGTGTCACTATCATTCGGAGGAAAATGGAAAATATGTGTCTATTCATGGGCTGGAAAGTAAAAGGTGGTTTTTGGAGCTTTTTCTCTGAAAATAGCTGACTATATTTGACACAATTGTTGCTATAAAAGTATTGAATACAACGTAACCATAAAGCAATAACCACAAACTGGAAAAGTTCCCAAAATCTAGCACTGAGTTCAACTGCAGATTTAAGGGATATTTTCTTTGGGTCTGAAGGGATCAGCAACTTTTGAATACATGAAGTCGTTTGAGCCACTGACTGGTATAATAATAATCTTGATTATTATTTCACAGTATATGGATGATATTTGTACACAATTTTTGGACAGGTTGTGTGGTGACATCACCACTTGGATGTCAGAGAAGGGATGTGTGAGTTATTTTTAGGGTGAGCTGGTTATGAGAAGTGCCAATGAAGGGAGAGGGTAAAGGAGAGAGAGCAGAGAGATGCAGGGATGCCTGACTCGGCACAAATTGTCACTTTTTAGATCAACACTAACACACAAACACACACACACACACACTCACGCGCACACACACACACACACACGCACGCACGCACACACGCACGCACACACACACACACACACACACACACTCTCGCGCGCACGCACGCACGCACGCACACACACACACACAAACACTCAAATATGAATTGATAACGTGTCCCGAGGCATTGATCTGTTTGCCTGAGTTAATGAAGATGGTGTGTTCTGTGATGGATTTTTCTGTGAAACAGTTGTTAGGTTTTGTTTTATACTCCCAAACAATGGCAAAACTTTCCCCCCCACCAGGTAACACTTAAAGAAAGAAAGTTTTGGTTTTAGTCATTAGTTTTGTCATTAGTTTTCATTCTTATAAAACCACAACCAAATATGTTTGTGGTATTCATCAGTATGTGCTTCTCTGTTGACATGTGGACTCTTTGATTTTTTTGTTCTTATTTATGGATTCTACTGTGGAGACTGTTAAATGTTTGCAGCACTGTAGTCCAAGACAAACTTCCCCAAGGGAATCGTATCGTATCGTATCGTATCAGATCAGATCAGATCCTATCGTACAAAAAAGGACAATAAGGGATTAGCACTGCTAAAAACCTTGATTCGACAGTGATATCATTTATAACTTGTCCTGGTGCAAACACAACCATGACAACTCGTGTGCCAGAGGAAGAGGAACACAGATGTTGTGTATTAGAGAACTCTTCTCAGTAGGTTCTACGGGGTCGCCTAAAGAAAACAACAGGGATGTGTGATCTAATTGGTTAGCTTTTAAAGGAGCTGTGACAGTATTTTTCCAAATGATCTGATGGAGTGACTGTGTGATTTAAGTGGGATCCAAACATGAGAGGAAGGGGAATAAAAGCAAAACAAAGCTGAAGAACTTGACATAACAGCTTAATTTATTTTACCTAATAACCAACTGCTAAACTAGAGGTGCCATAGTTAAATCGAAATATAAAATCTGATTTCTACCTTTTGGTTTGAGTTTTTTATTTTTTTCTATGCTACAACTTTAAGACACCCTGCCTACAGAGATTATTTTATTCCTACCATTTTAGATGCATACTGTATGTTACATGGGACCAGACTTCTCATAAGCCCACACAATCACAGCACTGTACACACATTATTTTATAACGTTTGGACTGATGCCTGAAGAGGACAAACACTGTGGTGGAAAAGTATCTACAGTTTTGAGTATAATAGAATATAAAATACTGAATTGTGTTGTCTTTGCTTGCAAAGGGAAGACATTTGTCTTTTGGTTGCTGTGTACAGAAATACAATAACCTTATTTCACCTTCTGTTCAGCTATAAAAATGTACTCATTTCATTAAACTTATTCTGAGTTGGCAGAGTGAAGTCACATTTGGCACTTCAGCAATGCAGACCTGCAAGTGATTTATGCGTGTGTGTGTGTGCGTGTGTGTGTGTGTGTGTGTGTGTGTGTGTGTGTGTGTGTGTGTGTGTGTGTGTGTGTGTGTGTGCGTGCGTGTGTGTGTGTACATCATTGCAAACAGCTAAATTAAACATTATAACACATAACTACTGGTTAAACGTATACACAACATAAACATGTTAAACAGATGGAACCCTCAATCCGTGGAGAACTTGCACTCCTGCTTAAAGCTGGAAATAATAAGAATTCTTAAGTGCATGTAAACACAGTCTGTTATGTGGTTTATCAAATGGCAGAGTTGTCTTTTTTCTTGTGCTTGAGCTTTCATATCAAACAGAATAACTGCTTCATCAGACTGGGCTGCTATGTTTAAGTAATTCACTTGACAGATGCATTTTTTAGATCCATAAAACTACCAGCAGCAAGTGAATGCATACAGAAAATTTTTCGAGGATATTACAAGATAAGATTACACCTATACAGCTACCTATGACAAAGTTTCCATAAAACAAGTGCAAGCTAAATCTAGAGATAAATGACTCTTCCATTTGTCGGGTTAAGTTCGAGAGAAGGATTCAGAGCGACACTGATGCAGATGGGGTAAATCAAAGAGTAAACACAGCAAGTAGAGTTAGCAGATCGCATCATTAGCAGAAGCCATATTGTTAGTGTCTGACAGTTTGTTATTTAAGACATACAAGTAAAATGGTTTGTTTCTCAGGAGGCATGAAAGCCAACCTCAACACAGAGATATAAATTGTCTTGCTGAGGAGGACATGATTAACAACATGCCTGTTTCAACATGTGTTGCCCTTGATTTGTCACCATGTCTCTGTGTGTTCTTGTGCATGTGGGTGTATGGATGAAAAGGTCGAGAGGGAGCAGTGTTTGGCCTTGGAGGGAAGTTGAGAACATGTTAACCTATAGGAGGGAGGTCGATGGAGCATGCTGGAATCCGATGAGACCATGTTCAAGAGAGTGAATGTGTGTGTGTGACTTAATCTGTGCATAAGTATTCCTTTTTTTGATTGTTGCAAGTGTACACTTGGTGTGTGTGGTTGAGCTTTGGTATTGACGTCCTTTATTCTTTACGTGACACATCAGTGTGAGTGTGCAAGTGTGTTACGCCTGAGTGTGTAGTTGTGTTAGTGTGTTGGTATGCAACAGGCGAATCATTGTATAGCAGGTCATGTATCATCTATGATAGCCAACAGATTGCCTCCCCAATCCTCTGTGTGAAAGATTAATGGCATGCTGTTCCTATTTCTCTCTCACACATACTGTCACACACACACACACACACACACACACACACACACACACACACACACACACACACACACACACACACACACACACACACACACACACACACACACACACACACACACACACACACACACAAACACACACAGGCTACTAGTGATGCAGTTTCATTTGATCCAGTGCATCAGAATTTTCTCATCTAATAGTAGAGACAGTTTGGAGATGTGTGTGCACGTGTTTTATTTTCATTCTTAATGAGGACAAAAACGATAGATTGGAGCTGACACAGTCAAACACAAATATAAAAACAACAGTAAAGTGAGCTGGATAGTCATTGTCCATAGCTGTTTTCATATACACTCCTGAAAATATCTAAATAGTGTCAAGAAGACTGCTCCGGATATTCTCCTGACATGGCTGTTCACATGTGCACCTGAAGGAAGACATGACGTAAAAAAAACAAAAAAAGACCCGGAAGTAGCAGACGAAGCAACAGAGTCCGCTATATGATGCTATAATGAGAATATCTGCCTTTATATCAATTCCACGTGTAGTGTGACGGAATCACAATGTAAATCAAAGAGCGGAGAAGAACAGTGCAGACAACGTAATGCAGCAGTTTAATTAAGGAGATCCACGGAGATCGTATTGGTCTCATTTATACAGCCAGTGCACCAGGCAACAGTCACAGAATATAAAAGTAAACACCCCCTCCCACTCACTTGAGGTGAATTCTGCGGATAATATCCTGCTGCGTTCTCACATCAGCTCACTTGCTGCGGAAAAAATACTAAGTGGCTGGGAGGAGAAACTCTGCATAAAGTCAGACTGAAAAGTTCAGCTGTTTGCGTTCACACATACAGCTCCTCCCCTCCAAATATCAGGTGTTTTTCAGGAGTTTTCTGCAAGTGTGAAGGCACTACATGAGTATGTTTTTTTAGATGTGGAAGTAGCTTGAGCTGTTGTCTTCCCACAGTAAATGTAGATATATATTTGAACCAAAAGCCTGTTTGTGTGTGTTTGTTGGCTAAATCTTAAAGGATAATTTTTTCCCCCAAGTAGTTTTGTTTCCCATACTGTATGTCTCTAGAAGACGTTTCTGCTATCGGTACAGTAAATGTTTATTCTGTTTATACTGGCTGCAACAGTCAAATCAAAAGAGTTTCCTCCAAAGTAACTGACTTTTAATTTAAAATTCACCCTTAATGTTTCCACTGAGAGTGTTTATGAGCTGAACAGCAGCAGAAGCGCAGTAAGACAAAGAGACTTTTGTTAGCGTTAGATAAAGGTTGAATGCATCTCCTAAGAGCCAGAGAAAAACAACAGGAGCGGGTGGTTACTGCAAGCAAAAATAGTTCAGTGCACATTTAACCATCCTAAGAAAGGTTTGCATTGTAAAAAATTACAAATCATTCTGTAAATGTTTTAAGTTGTAATAATTTCTCAATTTTTGCCAAACAAAAAAGAAAAAAAGGTGATTCAAATGAAATATCATAAAAGTTAAGTCTTCCAACAAGTGTTACTTTTTCTATCTTGTTCCAGGAATCATTATGAAATCTTGTCAAACTAACTCGGACACACCAGACATCAGGGTCGACATGTGTTCCATTTGATTATGCAAATCATGAGCTTGTTCAAAATGAATTTACGACTTTGTTAAGACATGCTGACATGGAGGAAATGTAATACTTTGGAGCTGTTTTCTAATTGGGGTGCAACAAGGCATATTTTATCAAGTGATGCTGACAGACATGTTAGCCATGTCTGCCAGTTATGAGTGTCTGTGTTGGGAAAGTGAAATATGAATGTTTGATTAGTACACAAAAACTAAGAGTTCATCTTTTTTCTTTCTCACGAGCCACTTTCACAGGTGACTTTTTTCACAACTCATCCATTTGGATTTTATGAAGGATACAAGTCCGGTATAGTTAGCCACGCATGGCGGACCTGATTGACGGGCGGGCGGGATGTACTTAAAACCTGCCTCAGCTCAAGCTCTTAGCCTGTTGCTGGGTTGACTGAAAATTTGGTTGAGACAGAATTTCCAGCATGGAGACCGCCATCAACCGCCTGCAGTAACCAATGGCTGACTTCACTCAGGCTTCGTCCACTATTATTTACAGTCTATGGTTAATACTGATTGACACTTTACATAGCAACCTTTGCCATCAATGTGTAAATTGGTGTGAATGGGTAGGTGTGACCTGCGGTGTAAAAAGCGCTTTGAGTAGTCAGAAGACGAGAAAAGCGTGATACAAGCTCAAGTCCATTTTACCATAAAGGCAACTGTTGACAAAGGCAACACGTGGAAAAGGAATCCTTGGCTGAAAGTCATTTATTGCTAACTGATAGCTACAACGGAAGCCCTGAAAAGTTTCGGCATTAATCCCATAGGCGTATAACCAATGGGTTCCCAGATTGCAGCGATATTAACCCAGAAACAGTTACTATTACAGAGGACTCCTTCTCATCCAGCTCCCAGGCACCCCACCCCTCCCTTACCCAAACCAACGGAGTATTTCCAATTGTGAGAGCTTGTCTCAACTGAGCATTTCACGCTGTGGGGTACATTTGTGAAAGGCTTGTCTGGAAAATTCAAACATTTTGAAATGACTTAAAATGCCAGGAGTTCATGTGTGAAAGGGGCTTTACATGGACTGCAGGTGTGAAATAAAATGAACAGACTAATGGATTTAAACTCTTCAGAAGAAAAAGGCTGGACAAAGGGTGTGAAGCCAAACAGACACCGACAAAAGAAAATCCCATTAATTGATTCAAGTTGAGGTGCAGCAGGGAGATAAGGAAAGATAATGAATTTAAATAATAACAGGGATCATGAAAGTGAAGCATAAAAGATATGAGATAAGCAGAGGGAGATTAGATTATTTGCTAAATTAAAAAAAGTATTAACTTAGAATTGTGGTCTGATCAGTGACCTTGAGAGGAATAATAAGTCAGTAAGCATTAGCACTCAGCTGTAGTTAGTAAGTAAAACCATCAACTAGATCTGCAGCTGACATTAACTATTCAACACACAAACAGCCTTTTAGTCAATACTTTCACATGACACTCACAAACACACACACACAAAGTTGGGCTAGTGCGTGCCCTCACCCGGCAGCAGACACACAAGCACGCCCACACACATAAACAGCAGCAGAGAGCTGTAATTTCAGATGTTTATTGACAGAGACAGATCCAATCCCTCCGAGACGTTCACTGGTTATCAGTTTACCTTCTTCTTCTTCTTCTTCTTCTTCTCTCTGTCTCTTTTTCTCTCTCTCCCTCTCCTGCACTTGTTTGCTCTTTTTTCTCAGTGTACACACACACTTTTCTGCCTTTTTCACTCATTAAGAATTCCAGTCCTGTCACCTGACCATCCATCACTATGTTGCCACCCTTCACGCGGTGACCAGGCCTCTCTTCCCGACATTACAAACCCCCAAAGCCTGGGCTGAGAGATGACAAGTGTGTGGTGCAAATGCCATCTCAAGGTCATTCTGACGATGTGTGCGAGCGTTTGTGAAGGCGTCCGTGTCTGCTGCCAGCCATTACCTTCTGCTTGATCGGAAAGGTGAAGGAGCTAGTCGACGTCTTTATAAAAAGACAGCATGTGTGCAGGAGAAAGACTTTTTTTTTTAAAATAATATGCATGCCGCAAGGTTCTTTAATTCTAGCTTTTCTCTAGCTTTTTAAGCAGGCTGAACTGAAATTAAGTTAGAGAGAGAACAGTAGCAGATAAAGGCTGAGAGGAAGGAAAGGAAAACGAGATAATGGATAGTTGGATGGATCAAGAAAAAGGAAAGAGAGAAAGTGAAAGTCTACAGATTGTGTGTTGTTCAGAGTCTCCAGACTGCAGAGATGACTGCAGCAGGAAGAGAGGCACCCACACTGAATACCAATGGACCTACTATGGCAGCTCAATACACAATACACAATACACATGCACAGTCACACGCACACACCTAGACGGTACATAAAGTAGAAAAAAAAGCTTTGTAAATCAAGGACCAGTTGACCAAGCGATGCTCATACAGGTTAAGAGACACATACAAGACAGATGTGTGTTTTTAAAGATAAAATACAAATAGCCTACTTTTAAATTGCCAGTAGTTACACTTGATGCAAAAAATGCACTCTCTCTCTCACACACACACACACACACACGCACGCACACGCACACACACACACACACACACACACACACACACACACACACACACACACACACACACACACACACACACACACACACACACACACCGTATAAAAGACTGAAAGGCATTCAACTAGTCTGTAAGAATATCTCTTCCTGCAGAGTGTGCCTCCTATTTATTCCCATCTCCTCTGTAAATGTCAGCCTCAATACTATGATCCCTGCTGACCATACGGAGACCTCGCAGGGAGGATAAAAAGGATGGAAAGAGAACAAGACTGGCCATTCTGTGGTCGGGCCAGACATGAAAGATGGTAAAAAGTACAGATTATGTGAAGGAAAATTCTTCTTCCTCTAACAGAGTTTAGAGGACGTAATGATGTCCATCACAAAGTCAGTACTGAAAATGTTTTTGTTTTTTTCACTTGTGTTTTAAATATTTAGTATTCTTAAAGCTAGCGCAAGCACTTTATTTTAGAAACATTTGTTGTTAGAATTCTATCCAATTTCATGAAATATTAGTAAATCAAATGCTTTTCTCAAAAAATCAAAACATCTAGCATCTGAGTTTTTTTTTAAGAGTGTAAAAAAGTCTGTGCAATTCTTTTATCGAGAGTGAAAGAAATGATTGTATTGCTTTCATGCCTGTCTTCTTTTATCCATCTCCCTTTGCACATGAACTCATTGCACATGTGTTATGGCATCCCAACATACTGACTAACTTTTAACTTGGTCACATTTAAGTAAGGAACTCACTTCATCACAATAACTAAAGCACACAGAAGAATTATTTATAACTGAGACCCAGATGATGAGTAAATTACTGGCTGAGTAAAGACACTGAAATAAAAGTTCCCCAAATCATCTATGTATAATCAAATAAATAATTTTCTGGTTGTGATATTTGATCTATGCAGATTATAGAAGGTAGGTATAGACTGCTATAGCTAGTACACATTTCTGCTGTCAGTTGTGAGAGGAGTTAGCATTATCCTTGACATTTGTCTTCCTGCAAAGGTGGACAAGGGAATGTGGGATAAAATGGAATGTACTGTTTGGACAAAGAGATGATTTAACATGATAATATGCATGTAATATCTCCTTTTCCTAAGGACATGATGTAGTGTTTCTGCAGAGCGGTGTCACAGTGGAGGCTCATCCATCACATGATTATATGGCAGGAAGCCTGGTCTGCAGGCTCTTTTCATTTCTTCATTAATGAATCGAATGAACAAGTTAATTTGTCTTCTTATATATTTCCTAACTCTTGCATAATCGCAAATTGCACCATAACTGAGATATTTTAGTACTTGATATGTGAATTACAGTCAATGACGTCCAAACACGTCAGTCAAACCTCATGGCCTTTAGCAAAAGAAACCCACACAGAGAGATTAGGGAGTGAGTCACTCCAGTCAACAGCTACAGGTGAACACTGGGCTGGGGGTGAGGTTGCTGTATAAGCATGATGATGATTGATGATGAAGCTGCAGGGCTAACAGAGTAATGGGCCACAATGAGTGCTTACTAGATTGCCTAGATTGTGTTGTAAACCATCTCCTTTTTAAAATACTTTATTCCCTTACATATGGTACCATGCCCTTTCATATCATATTGTGTCAAGTCGTTTATTATCGTTTCGTTTCACCTTGTACGGTATTGTATTGCATCATATCACAGAGATCGTATCCCATTGTAGCACATCTTATCATATGTAGCGTATCACATCGTAATGTATCATATCGTATCGCTTTGCATCAAACCATAACACATCATCCTTAAAGGCTTACTATGTGACTTTCAGAGCAGTTTTTCAGACCAAACAAATGCTCCCTTCAGACACACCTCCTTTATTTACCAGCTCCCCCTCCTCTCTTGTCTACACTACACAATTGTTCTCATTAGTTGGTTACATCAACTTAAGAGTAATACTATGTCAGTGTTGTGTTCACTACATGTTTGCACTTTCCCCAAAAGACCCAAGAATCAGTTATTGCAGGAATTACACTCTAAACAACAATGGTGGTTACAGAGAGAGGCAGAAAAAGCAGCAGACGAGTGCATATAAACATCTGAAAAAAGATTCTTTGATCAAGTTCAGTAATGATTTGCATCTCAAAGTTGATTCCGTTGTTTTACGTTTGTCATTTTAAGACAAAGAAAATCTTTCCTTCCTTTTGGAAAGTCTGTTGGTTCTCCTTCAGTTGCACTCTTGCAATGCAACAACATTATTATGCCCCTAATTAATATTCAAGGAGGTCGTCAAGCACATTTTGACAAGTGAAGGTCCGGAACATCATAATGTCTAACTTGTGATATGATTCAGTGCCTTATATTTTGAAGCAGCCTTGTAGTATCAACATCTGTAGGCTACTGACTGTCACGTCAAATAAAGAAAGTTTCATTCAATAGTATTACAGCAATGTGTTTAATGAGCTGGAGGGTACTGTGATAATAATAACATAAGCTTTGTATTAAGAAAGGCACATTAAAACGGAAAATGATTTAATGTTGGAAAAATGAATTCATAGGTTCAGTTTGAGTTTCCCCCTTTTCTTCTTCTTTAGCTTAGTTAATTATTTTCAAAATCAAATTTAATAATAAACCGTCTTAACAACACATATTAAAAATTGAACAGTTTTAACACCTGTTCCTGTCTTTCTCTCCCTCTCATATTCCACTCTCACATTTTCTCTTGTTCAGTGTGAGAAATTAGCTTCAGCTGGCCCTGTCAACATTTTTATGACAGGCAACCCCAGAGTCAGTAAAATGATTTAATGTTGTCAAAAAAAACAAAGCAACTTTAAGGCACCATTGTTGACATGTTGTACATCAGTAAATACTTCTGTCAGGATTCTGGTGGATCGATCGTATTTGGCTCTTTGTTCATTTTCCTTCGGATTGAATAAGAGTTGGTATTATATCTCAAAAGTGCTTTGTCTTGTAGTGATGTTTGTCACTACCGCATTTAATGATGATTGCTAGGGTATTGAAACATAAAAGGCATTCTGGTTTTATACTGCCTGTGGGACAAATAAACTCATAAGAGTCTGTCCATTCTTGATTGAAATCTCTTTTTTTCTCCACTGTCTTCTTTTCTAATTTAAAAGCACACCATGTCTTCTTTTCCCTGACTCACTTCGTCTCACCTGTTGTGTTTCTGACTTCCCATGTCTGCTGACTGTGTGTTTCTGCATTATCACACTCGCCGTGTTCATTCGCAATGCCTGGTCTGAGTAAAAGATTTGATTGGCTGAGTAGAGGCATGTGTGAGGACTTCGGACAAATGCATTGGTTTGTGACCTTCCTGGCCGATAAAATATCCACAGTATATGCGAGAAAAGCTGTGCCATTCAAATAGACTACTGTTTAAAATAGAAGTTCATCAATACACATCTGGGTGAGGATAGAATGGCACCTGGGTCCGGATTTGGACTGCGGTCCGCCATTTGGTGATGGCTACTCTAGACACAGCGTCCCTGGGTGAGCGGGCCTTCTCTATTCCCCACATGGTAAAAAAAACCACGAGTTATGATGCAACAAAGACTCGCAACGCTATGGCTCCAAAAGATACAATTATTTATTTGCTATGTGCATTAAGGAACACATTCATCACACTCATCTGGTGCTGATGAACTAGTGAGAAGTAAAAAAACATGAAACATGCTTGAGCCTCTGACCAAAACATAATCAAGCTAAAGGAAGTACCAACCCATCCATGGGAGCTGAGAACAGCAAACCCAGAGGTAGTTTGACTTCACTCTCTTTTATGGAAGTCATTATTTCACTAATATTTAGGTATTAAGGTATATTTGATCTCTGCTATATTAAACACATAGAATGTAAAATCCGCCGCCAGGGGGCTCTCAATCAAAACAATAACAAAAGATGACGTGGAGGCTAGTGGGGAATCATGGGAGTTCTGGCCCTGTGTGTCTGTCATGGCGGCTCATCATGGCGGCTGCGGCGACAAGACACGTCTCGTTACAACTATAAAATAACACATTTCTCTGGCTTTGATAACTGTTGGAAATATTTGAGATAATGTAAGTACTCAACAAAAAAATATATAACATAGGTTTAGTCCATTTTTTATTAATTTAGATATTTGAATGTAAACATCTACGTACTATACCTTTATTTTCAGAATGTTGCATATTATACTTTTAAAAGTCACAGCTAAATCATTGAATAAGCTGAATAAGAAACACATCTTTAAGTAAAGTTTGCATTGAAAAGTAAAAGGTATAGTGCATACATTGAAAATGAAAAGAAAAGAAAAGAAAACGATAGCCCATACATGATCCAGCATCTAGACCTACAGTAAGCCTGGCCTATAGAGCAGCTGTGCTGTACTGAAGGTGACAGAGCAGAGTGATTTATATCACAAAACTGGCTTTATGTTAAGTATCACACTATCACTTTGAAAGCTGAAGCTTATGCCCACACGCAGTGTGCTGTAAGTGACTGATAAGTTTAGGTGTGTGCTGGTTTGTTTTGAAAAGGCACTGGCTTTTTTCTGCATGTGAATGTAAGCGATCTCATTGTGTCAAAGCATTTTAGTGCACATTGAGTGTGTGTGTGTGTCTGTGCGTGTGTGTGTGTGTGTGTGTGTGTGTGTGTGTGTGTGTGTGTGTGTGTGTGTGTGTGTGTGTGCAGCTGGTTTGAGTGCTTTCCATTACGTGTGTTGGGGTTAGAATTGGACTGTCAGTCACAGTAAAGAGGGGAGGAGTGGGAGACGACAGGTGTCCAGGAGCGGAGGAGAGAGGAAAAGAGAGAGCGTGAAAGAGATGGATGAAAGTTTTCAAAGAGAAGGGCAGAGGAGCAAAAGAGAAGGAGGTAGAAAGTAAAGTTTGGGCAGCAGATGCAGAACTTTTCTTATTTTCCTAAAAGTGTCTCAAAGATTAAAATGAATGAAATGAGAAAAATTACATTGTATATCAGTGATATCTTGATTTAGAGCCTGGACTTCAATTAAAGTTGAAATTGAGAAGGGACCTCCGAAGGTGGAAAGACTTAACCGACCTTCATTTAAATTACTATCTCCGACCAATTAGTATTCTTAACACATATACCATGTGTTGGGATCTCCATGTGTTCAAACAAAGGTCCGGCGTGTAGGGTTGATAAAAGCAGTCGTCTCCCATTGTTCTATCTCTTCACATGCTTCCAGCTTCCGAGGGGACACGTATCTCAACCTGGCCTACTTCCAAGGCCTGTTTTAAGAGTTTTGGCGCAATCACTAACTATCTGGTTCGAGCACTGAGAGATTCTTTCCTGTTCTCATCAACGTCGGTGAACGCAACTGGACAGGAGTGCTACAGACAGCCACTGTTACCTGAAGAAGAATACAACAAGGAAAATCTGCTCCTGCCACCAGAAAGACAATAGAGCATTGCTCTTGTCTCAAATCTGACTCCTGCTGCCGTCTCTTTCTTCATCTGCAACGGAAACCTGCCTGAATCTGTTGATTTTAACATTCAACAGAGTGAAGACCAACCTAACCTTCTTAACGACCACCAGGGAAGTGATCCCGGGAAAGAGGCTTTAGTCTGGGCACAGAATAGTTTAGGAAGGTTTATTTTATAACAACTGATGATTGTGCATTATTGTTGACTGAACGTCACATTCTGTTTATTATCTGCTGTAAGCTGCTGCATTTGTTTTTGTTGCTGAACCGCTGTGTTCACCTACCTCTTTAATCACTGCTGTACTACCTTGTCTCTCTCTCTCTCTCTCTCTCTCTCTCTCTCTCTCTCTCTCTCTCTCTCTCACACACACACACACACACACACACACACACACACACACACACACACACACACACAAACGCATACACACGTGTGCCACTCTGTTTGCTTGTAAATACTTTGTTTGCTGTAGTTTAGTTTATAATAGTTATTTGTTTGATTGAGTTTCATTGATTGACTTGATGTTAAATACATTCTGTTATAATTTAAAGAGGAGTTGTTTGTGATTACTGGTGTATTTGCATTGTGATATAAGCTGAATGCAAGGGCTTTGTGTACAGATTTCACGCCTTCAATTTATTAAATATAAGTTATTATTTAATTAATTCGAGACTGATATTGTGATATTTGGTTATTGTTCCCTGATTTCAGGGTGGTGCCTCTAGATTTTATTAACTCAGTTTAATAATATTGTTGATTTATATTAATAATTAAATAAGGATGATTATTAATGTTAATTTAATAACCACATTTTACTATATAAAACCTAACATAAATGTTGCCCGCGTATTAGCTCTGCAAAACCCCAACACATGAAATATTTCGAGTTTCGCTACACAGGCAGTAGAATATTTCTCTATTGTCTCCATGAATGCACATGAGAGCAGTAAAGAGTTACATATGGTCTGGATAAGAACGAGAAGATACAGACATGTATGAATGTATTTGTGGTTGTAACTGGGGTGGCAGTAGCTCAGTCTGCAGGGACTTGGGTTGGGAACCGGTGGTTCGCCGGTTCAAGTCACAGTGCGGAGCAAGTCTGGAAATTGGTCTGGTAGCTGGAGAGGTGCCAGTTCACTTACTGAGCACATCCGAAGTGCCCTTGAGCAAGGCACCAACCCCCCCCCCCCAGAAGAGCTCGCTGTGGTCAGCCCCCTCACTCTGACATCTCTCCATTAATGCATGTCCATAGGATCCTGTTTGTGCATGTGCGAGTATTTCAGCCTATGTGTGTGAAGCATGTCGCAATAACAGATTGTAAAACTGAATTTCCCCTTGCTGGATTAATATAGTATATCTTACCTTGTTTAATAAGTTTCTATAATGAGGACCAAACGTCATAGCAATGATGACTTTTTATCATTAAAGCTCCTTTCACACATGAATTCCTAACAATTCCAGACATTTTCTTGACATTCAGATTTCCAATATTTGCCTTTCCCAAAGAATGGGGATTTGTTCTTGTCAGATGCACTCACAACTTGAAATCATCTGTTGTGAGTTTCCTCCTCCTTGGGTCAGGAGGTGGAGTCTTCTGTAATGGCAACTGTTACTGGATAAGTATCACTAAAACATGTACGAGGAAGTTTCCACAATACAAACACAACAGTGGAAAACATCATCACTTCGCCCCGTTGAATTGTCCAGACTATAATATGCTGTGACCCTTGTGTGTACTTTTTACTGGACTGGCGGGGAAGTCTGCGTATAGTTGGGGTGAACAAATTTGGGCATTTAGTTTTAAACATACAACCCTTCTGGACAATGTGGATTAATTTAAACAGTGTTGGTCTCATTAATGAAAAAAAGGAATAAATTACTCATTACTGTTTTTAAAAGTAATATTATTACTTTACGTATTACTCCCTGCCAACAGTAATATGTTACACTACTCGTTACATTACTTTTCGTACGAAGCCACAAGTTTCATTAGTAATTTTTCGCTTGTAGCTGTCCACGATTAAAATCCAGTCTTGGTTGTTTTGTAGGCATTGCAGGGCTACAGTTATCCTCCGCGCCCGCACTGTAGCCCTGCATGGACATGCATTAATGGAGATAAACCCCTCGTTGGTGGGGTTTATTTCCACGAGCTTCACGTTGTTGTGCTGCCGTTGTAAGTGCTTAAGGAGGTTTGAGGTTGTGTTTTTTGCAGTAGAAAGAGTCCTAGTACAGGGACACAATTTACATCTGTCAACGAGTTTCTTGTCATCTTTCCTCTCGACAAAACTAAAGTAATGGGAATATTTCCAGCCGTTGAATGGAAACGTGTGTGCTTCCATTTTACAAGCGAGCAAGGGTTGCCAGGTATGTGTGACAACAACTGCCAAACAAGCCCAATGGCCCAAAACAAAACTAACCGCGGCAGCACCTAAAAAGAAGCCCAATTATGCAGAAAAACTGCATACCTGGCAACCATTAAGCTAGCTACCTTCCTGTTTGGCTGACGTGTGCAACAAAATGAATCTGGGGACTGTTGCATTTTAAATCAGAAGTGGGGTAATGACAACAACAGTAAGGTTGTAACGAGTTATTTTTTGCGAGGGTAACTGTGATATTATCACTGGAATTTCATTACTTATTAGTTACACTTCTCGTTACTAGTAAAAGTAATATAATTACTGTAACGCGTTACTAGTAATGTGTTACTGCCCAACACTGAATTTAAAGGAGTGAGGTGCATGCGAAAGGGGCCTAAAAATGTCAAAAATGTCAAGGAAAGCAAAAAATCTTGCCCATTACCACGTTAGCCATGACTGCAAAACACAAACCACATCACACAGCTCCACATCTTTGATGAAGTGTTAAGTGAACATCCACATACTTTCCATCACTTCATATTATTCTCTCGAGCAAAACGCACATGTTACTCAAACGCTCACACCTTCTCGCAGCCCATCCTTTATCACCCTCTTCTATCTGCTGCTTCTTCTCTCCTCAGATTTGCTCCCTTAAGATCTTGAAGATGACTGCCATGAATATTTCACTAAACTGCATTCTCAGGTTATCAATAATAAAATGCCATATTCTTATAAATATTCTAAAAATACTGCTGGACTCTGCCTCTTCAGTGGTGCATTAAAGATTTATACACATCTAGCAAACTGCTAAATCACTAACAGCATAGTACACTCAATATGGACACGACCATTGGACTACATGCAAGTGTTTTCCTCTCACTTGTGTGTTTTTGTGCTTGCATTATGTTTGTTTCTGTGTGTGTGTTTCGAGCAAACCTGAAGCTTCTGTAACACATTGTCTTGGAAAAAACAGTCCAGTTCAGTGAAAGCAAGAAGAATGCTAAAAGAGGTGACTCACATAGTCAACAGTCTGAATCACCACTGTGAAATACTAAAGCACTTTAATATAACAGGCATTCAGGCTGACACACACGCTATCCCTGCCGACACAAACATCCTCCACACAGACTCAAATACTATCTCTTATTCCCACTGTCTGACACACCTGGGCTCACAGATGCACTCAGTTGTCTCACACACATAATTTTTCTCTCTTACCGTGGCGAGATGTCGCAGCCCTGTTGCATGAAGGCTCCCAGGGAGAACCAGAGGGAGTTGAAGATGCCAAACTCGTTGGGAGGCTGGTCAGTGGGGCCCTGCTCGGTTGTACCCTCCTCTGGCTCCTCGGCATGCCACTCATACGGGCTGAAGCGACTCACCTGAGACAAACAAGGAACATTTACAGATCGTTTAGAGGTCAGAAGAAAGAAAGGAAGACAGAAAGAAAGGAAGATATCAGAACAATGGATAAAAACAGATGCTGATGAGGAGAGGGAGAAATATATTACCATAGTGATGTTCACAACGGCTTAATAACAAACATTAAAGCAAAGAAGAAAGCTGTATTGCAAATAGTGCATGTAAGAATAAGTTATGAAATAGAGCAGCTTGGTAGGTGGACCATTGTGTCAAAGTATAACACTGTAGGTTCCTCTGTAGCAACAAATGTAGATGCTGTCTTTTAGCCCAAAGTCAGGTTAAAGTCAGTCGAAGATTTATGGAGAGCACATTGAGTTTGGTGTGGCAGTTTTATCCACATTAGTACTTATAGAACCCATACCCTGTTCTGTTTCCAAACCTAAATGAATAAGTGATTGTTGCATGTCCAAAAGACATTGAATGGATATTTTCTGTTAGCGAGCTTGATTTTGAATATTTATATGGATGATGTACAAAAAACAGACATTGCATCTAGCATTGCTAACTTGTCAGTAGAGCCCTTAACCAGCCAAACTGAAGTTGGAGTGGTGTCCAGATCATCATGTAAAAAAGCTTATAGGGTCACAGTACAAGGTTTTGAAAGACAAGCTGGGAATGTGTTATGTGAAGCCGACAAGATAATGATGTTGTCTTGCATACGTTTCTTTGTGAGTCTTGCACACAAAATTGTGTAGATGAGTAGCTCTGTCCCGATACTTTATGTATTGAATTAATTCCTATACAGAATTTTTCTCCATCCCCATGAAAGACATTTAAAACTGAGGGGTTAAAGGAAATATCCTCAAGACTAGTCCCCAGACTAACCGCCAATATAGAAACATGTTCAACTAAAAAAGAGATCTTTTCTATCATCCTAAACCCAAGCCATTCAAACTCTTCAAAGTGTTACAGCTCTCAATCCAGTTCAAGTGCTGACATCTCACTCACCAAAAAGAGCACAACACTGACTCCGATGTAAGCGAACACTATGCACATCCAGATCTCGTAGGCTAGTGGGTCCAGGAAGGAGAAAACTCCTGGTTTGGATTTCTGGGGCTTTTTGATCATGATGGAGATTCCAAGAGACATGAAGGGCTTCGAGAAGTCGATCACCTCTTCTCTCACCAGAGTGATGGTCAGTGGGGCCACTGCAATTTCTGCCTTCTGCAAAGAGTCATTTGGGGAGAAAGTATAAGATTAGTGTAGTTCATAAAAAAAAAAAGATTGTGATGGTGGAAAGGACTTCTCTAGAGGCCGCATTAGGGGAAAGTCTTAGATGAAGGAAGGATATATAAAAATTGAAATAGAGGAGGTCGTTTAAAGTAGACAAGTTTAGTAAAAGAATCCGTGGAGTTTGAATCAGGAGCAACATAAGGAGGAGAATAAGGAATATAAGGAACGCACCGAGAGGGAATTGGTGCAGCGGGGGTGAGAAAAAGGGGAGAGGAGAGAGTTGAAAGAGACAGAGTGGGTAGACAGAAAAGCAGTCGAATGACAGAGAAGTAATTCATACGTGGGCATGAAAGTGACACTGCTAGAATATAAATTGGTCTGCAAGGTCTCACACATTTGCATGCATGCAAACACACAGACACACACACACACACACACACACAGAGTCAAAAACATCATTCATTAAGCACACTGAGTATCTGTGTCGGAGTAGCTGTGCGTGTCTAAACAAGTCTTAACTGGGAAAGAGGCTACAATAACTGCATTTCAAATGACAAGTGTTCTAGTGCATGAGTGAGGATGTTACAATGCAAGGAGGATAAACAGCAAGAGAAAAACAAGAAAGTCAGGAGTGATACGGAAGAGAAAACTGGAGGAGGAGCTGGCAGAGGAATATCAAAAAGCCACAACAGAAAGAGAGAAGAAATAAATTGGAGACAGAAAGCAGGAGATGAAATGACATGACACGAAGGATAAGGAGAAGAGAGTCACAAGGACATACAGATGTGAAAACAGAGCAAAGAGGAGAACTATAAAAGTGCTGAAATTGTCTAAATGTGTTTTCTCTGTGTGGCAGAGGAGTCATCAGAAAGGACTGTGAGTGTTTGGAACAAATCAAACCAGATTAGTGAGCGTGGTGGTTCTGCTGCGTCACCTTCCACTAGACGGGTTCTGGAGGCTAATTAATTCTGTCGCTGTTCTGCAGCAAACGTCTCCACTTTCGCTCGTCTGAAAAGTGACGACTGACATTGTCTTGTGCATGTTGATAAAGTTTGCATTCAGACAACGCGGTTAAATCCCAGAATGTGCATAAGCGTGAGTGGCATAATTAGTCAGGCTGCCAAATTCTGTAAGAATTGAGGGAACCCTTCTAGACACAGCTTCACTGCAGGAGGCTGACATGGGAGCTAAGGAGCTGAAGAAAACTTTAGTGCATCATAAGAGCTATTTTTAAGCTTTGTCAGCTACTGCTTGATGGCGTGTGTTGGGATCACAATAGCAGAAGCACATTTAATGCAATTTGAACTTCCTGCAGTACATATGAGCTGTAGAGATAATAATATTCACACTCTGTCCGGGCCAGTGAGCTGTGATTTGTGCACTTTTTCTTTGACCAAGATGTGTGGTAAAGTTGATTGCATTGTAGTATAATGTACGTTTAAATGTTTTAGTCTCATACTCTTAGTGTGAAGTAAATGTAAAGTCATGCTAGAGTACTTCAACTTGTGTCATAACAGTTTACAGTCAAGGAAAAGAGTCAGATTTCCATTCATTATAAGCTTTTGTTTTCATTTGGAGCTGTAAGACCACATTCTGAAATAAAGCATCTTAACCATTATGTGGATATTCTATTTAATTATTTCATCACTTAATAAAATGACTTGAATAAATTGCACTGTTACTTTTAGGAGCTATTAGGAATCTCAATTTGTCTATATCTTTTGGTGAATTTAACTGAAACAGAAGTCAAAAGACTGAATATTATTATCTGATACGATCCAATACGAAACGAAACAATATGAAACAGTATGATACGATACAATACGATATGATATACTTTATTGTCCCGTTGGGGAAGTTTGTCTTAAACTAACACTGCTGCAAGCATTCAGCTGCCTCCACAATCAATCAAAAACTATTCCAGCAAATACAAAAATGTATGGATATAATTTTTTTTAATAGCGTCTGGGTTTTAAAAGCAACTTTTTCTCTGTGCTATTTTGAGTAGTTAAGCAATTGACTGATTCCTACAACTAGGAATGTTGCTGGGTTATATATACAAGCTGCTCCAATCAAACCGTGACATCAAGTTTGGAATGAATAAAGTTTTAGAATTGAATTTAAATTCAATTGAAAAGAATTGAGTCGCATCAATTCTGTTATTATTGTTGTATTCACTTTCAAAACTCTGTAACCTCAGTGTTTTCTGTGTGATAGGGAATCGGTTTTCTCATTCATGTGACATCTCATGGATAAGATTCTAATGTTTGTGATTTATTTTAACCTGTAAAGGTGGTCAGAGACTCCTTTGGTGATGTCATCTATAAATAATGTGAAGTTTAACTGATCAAAGTGAATGAACAGACTGAATTAGAAAAAATCATCCTGGGATCTGAAAGCTTCTGGATTTCTTCAATGTTTGAGGAAAAACAAACTAAAACTAAATATCAGAGCAAAATAAAACAAACCATAAGGTTCAGTCAAGACTAAAGCTCTGTCCAAACTCACCCCATACACAAGTTCTCCCACCATGCCATTCCATATCTTCGTCTCTGGGTCTCTGGCTCCGTATTTCCCGTCCGGTACGATGGATATCTTGTATTTGATTCCGATGTGTTTGGCGATCTCAGAGGCCAAGTCCACACAGTATCCCTCAAACTGGTCATTTCCCTCATAAAGTTCCCAGTTTTTCTTCAGCATCACGTAGGGACCCTCCTACAAAAGCAGAATAAAGGGAGAAAGACAGAGCTGTTTGCAGGAACATGAGAGCAGCAGTTATTAAAAGAAGGTAAATGGAGGAGCAAAGTACTGTGGTTGTAAACAGTGTACCAAGCGAAAACACATATGCTGTACAAAGAAAACTTGTTAAAAAAAGGAAAATGATTCCTGTCTTAAATATTAGGTCAATTACATGTCCAAAGGAAACATAGTACTTTATTAAATACACAAAGGGAACCAACTCTATGGAACAGAATTCCAATTTGCCAAAGATGGACATCAGCATCTACGAAAGCAACACTTTGATCAAAACATGAAGATTCTCTGTTCAAAGTTACACATCAACATTTTTTTGGCATATCAAAGGAGGTAAACCTTTCACAAACAAACCATGTTGTCAGGAAACGCAGCAGCCACAGCTTGAGAAAAACAGCTGCTCAGTTCATACGACAGGAATAATATTTGAGCTGTTTTTAAAAAGGTAATTTCTCAGGTAGATGTTTTATATCTGGTTTTTCTGACATGCAGCACCTTGTTTTATGCTTTCATCTGACTCTACATGCCTCCACTGGGACCTGCACCTGACTTGTTACAGCTCTAATGCTAGGAGAAATAAACAGGGAGAGGAAAAATACATGGATACAGAGGCAAAAAGGGAAGAAAACTGCTGCTTTGGTAATTTTTCTTAAAGCCAACACACATGTATGGTCACTGAAAAGCATGCTCATACACATATGCAGGATTTCTGTGAAAAAGGAAACACACATACATAGTTCTGAATGGCAGTGCATCCATCAGGAGCAGTGAGTTATGGAATTAAGCCTGAGGCAGCTCACCCTGTAATCCACCAGAAACCAAGCCTATTAAAATGCTATCAAAATCTTTTTAATCAAAGACTAATCTCATCTAATTAATCAAACAGGCCGCTATGATATCCAACACTACTGTGCCGGGAAATGGTTTATGAAGATAATAAAACACAATAAAAAATGATAACATGTTGTGGATTGAATTCTTCGTCAGGATATTGATTCACATAGAAAACAAGGACAGTTTAATCACAGAGAATTGAAGACAACTAACTTATTTAAAAAGGAGTCAAATGAGGAATACAATCACTCTGATACAGATTGAGTAGAATGGACAAAACAGTTTCTATCTAGGAAATGGAATTACTTTGAAAAAAGGTGTAGATCAAACACAATCAGCAGAGGGATTAAAACAAATCTGACAATTAAGTATTCCATTTTCTCAAAGAGATGATTTACCAATTGATCTTTTCTCTCTGAGTAAACAAAGGGTTTGAAACTAAAAACCATTTCTTTGAGTACTATGAAATGTAAGGTGAAATGGTAATATTGTTATCGAATGGGCTTACATGAATTCTTTTCATGTAAGCATGCTATACATTTTAGAAAAACACACATTTTAAAACAAACAAACAAAAGAAAGAAAGCTCGGGGTGAGCATCATGAACCATAACATGGCCATTTCTTGAAACAAAATACATTCATTCCAAACATCAACCAAACAAATCAGCTTTTAATTTATGCTGATTTATTTTTCTTTCAACCCTTTTATAACTGACATCATTAACAAAAGAGACATTTTCCCGTGTCAGAAAATACAAAAACATTCCTCATAAAATGTCATTATTAGGGACATTAGCAGGACCCGAGGAGCTCATCCCATCGACTCAACATGAATCAAGATGTTAATGAGCAGCAGAACAGTTTCAAGTAAATGCTCTCTAATACATCAACACAGTCATGAGCACTGCTCTGTGGCAGGGACAAAATGTATTCAAATGTGATGTGAAAATATGTTTTGATCTTAGTTTTCATTGATGTTTTTGAGGTTTTCAACCTGCTGTGACTGTTAGGCTGACTGAAAAACCCATCAAGTAGGCTACTACCTAGAATTAAGTTTTAGTAAAGAGTAGGATTTTTTTGGCAGAAAATGTTTAATTATGAATGACACCACACTGCTTGCAATGTTTAGTGAATGCTCAACAAAATACATCACATATTTGAATAGAAAGACAAACATAGGCTATTGCCTACAATAAACTTGAGAGTTGCCACTGTCAAAGACGGAATATTTTTTTCATGTTAAAATTAAGCAAGATGAAGAATTAATGAATTTTAGGCTGTAACCAGAAATACGTTATTATATAAAATGAATCAAAATAAAATCTAGTAGACTATCTATGACCTTCTCTGGACTGAAATTGGTTTCGATGACTTTCTTTATGGCATGCTCTTGCACTCATTGTACATTAGCCAAGTCTTTACTAGTGAAAAACTGCACAATGATGCAACTGAAAAGACAATGCTGCTGGAAATCTGAAGAGATTACTATAGGGCCATATTTACAGTGAAAAAATAATACGGATAAGCTAGCTAAATCACAACAACTCACGTATTAGACAAACTGCTAGCTAACTTATGGTTAGCTTGCTTTCATCACAGTTAGCTAGCTAAAACGGACTGTAGCCTAAAATTAAAGCCTTTGCTATGTGACAGTATCAAACAGTAAGCCTACAGTATATTAACTAGAAAATGAGTTATGATGTTGTTGCTTTTATTTTAAGTAAGCCTACTGCTAGCTGTTGCTCCAAATTTTACTACTCAGCCAGGCCTACACTCTGCGTCAGATCCACATAAAGATGCCCACATAAAGTTGATGAGGTAGGAGGGGAGGGATCACTTTTTCAGGGTTTATTTTAATGCAAGACTTTAAAAAAGGTAAAATCACTTTCACTGTTCAGAACAAAACCTCTCCTCTCTGCGAAGAGTAAGGGAAACTCAGGAAAAAAAAAAAAAAACTTGCATTCTCGTGGGTAACGGCTCCCAACCTCTCCACAGAACAGATGTGGATGAAGTTTTCCAGTTGCTGACAGCCCTGGAATGATTTAAGCCCTGTACATATGAATAATAGTGCTGTCAAAGTAATATTTAAGGACCTTATAAACAGACCTTTAAGTCATACAGAGGTGGAATTGTTTTCCTGATCACTTGAAAGTTTCGTGTGACATCTCATAAATACTGCGCCACAGTTACCATCAACTGAGTGCCGCCTTTTGCGTTTATTTGTGCAAACGGAGAGAGAGAAGAAAAAATGATTGCGCCAATTTAATACAAGGGCCTCAATGGCGTTAAATATCACTTTAACTGCCTGTGGCGAGTAACGCTGTGGATGAGATGGTATTTGCAATGAGACACATTTGCATAGGAACAAGGCAATTCTGCAGCAATTTTGTGAGTATTCCATAATTTACAAAGATGCCAATGAGAGAGGCACACCATAGACGCTATCTGCTTGGCAGTGCAGTATGCATGAATTTCTCCCTTTGCTAACCCTTGTGGATTCCACGCTATCTTTTTTCTTTCATTTGCACTGGTTTAGCACCCGGAAAAGCAGCGCAATCCTTTTGCGGATATGGCCCTTTGTTTTGTCAGTTGCTGACACACTCCCCTGAAGATGTAAGCAAGCAATTTTGCTCAACTACTCATCTCAAGAGGAACCACTTATTTAAGATGTGTTAACAACGATAACGATGCATCCAATTACCTTCTTTATCATTATACCCTCAGTTTACCATGCTAGAAGGTCAAGTGATTTCAGAGCAGTCTACTTTGTTGAGCCAATTTTATATATATAAGCCACTACTCATTTGCAGATTCACAAATAATTGGGAGCTCTGCCAACTGTGGTACTGTTTTACTTTAAATCCTTCTTAAGGTCTGTTATCAGTTTGCCCCAGATGCCTTTGTCTCTGTGTGAAGGTAGTATGCCAGTGCTGTGTGTGTGAGTCTGTTTGTGTGTGCACTGGGATGTTAGTCTATGTATTTCCTGCTGGGAAAGAGCAATCTTGGATGTTGCATGTGGATTCATGAATAAGGTCAGGGCAGGAAAAAGGAGTTGAAAAGACAAGAGACATAGGAAGGAAATGGGAGCAAAGACCAGGAAAAGAAAGGGAGAGAATATTAAAGAGAAGTTAGGATGGAGAGGGATGAGACAACAGAAGAAAGATGAATGAGCAGATCAGAATACAGAGATAGCTATAAGGGAAAATAGAAGATAGATAGGGTTGAAAAAGGGAAGTGTGAAGGAGCGATATAAAGAAAGAAAGAAGTGAAGAATGAGGAGTAAAAGAGGCAGAAACTGGATGAAAAGACAGACATGGAGAGAGAAAATGGGTGGAGGAAAAGAGGGAGAACAGCTTTGTAGAAGCAAATGGTCGAGGCTGATAAGACATGAAATACTTCACACTGGAGCCAAAGAGGCACACAGGACTCTCTATGTAAGTCATTTAGTCAGCCAGTGTTAAAAACAGGCACCTGACTGGACATTCATCTCACTGTCTGACCCTTCATCTGGCTGCCAATCAATCAATTCAGCTTTTTGAAAAGCCAGACTGTCCCAAAAAGAGTCAGCCAACCATTGAGACATTTAATCAGTCCATGAGATGTCCTGAGAGGAGAGCCAGGCAGTCGGTTAGTCACAGCCTGTTTCAGTAAGTCAGTGGCCCAATCAGTTCATTCATTAAATAATTACTGCAATTACAGTACATAATTATCTATCCAGTCTCATATTTGGCCAGTGAGTCAGCGTGATTATCTCACAGCTATTCAGCCTTAAAGAGGGGAAAGCAGTTCAGCCATCAGTCGACCAGTCAACCAGAGAGCAACTCAGTTAGTCAGCCAGTATACCCAGTCTGCCAGCTGGCCTGTTACCAATGCAACCTGCCAGTTTAAAAGCATTACACATACAGGTAGCTTACCAACCAGGCAAAAACAAGCCTTGTTTGTAATCAAGCCGATGATTCAACCTGTTAACCAGTCACTAAACCAGCATACATATTATCTTTAAATTCCCAACAGTTTGGGTTGAACTTGTGATGTGTTTTTTCCGAAGCCGACTTCCTCAGAAGCTTGCATATTTTGTCTTCTGTTTATGTAATTTGACCTACTTTTTACTACTTTTCATCAATAATGTACACAATTAATATCAATTTCTCATCTGTAGCTCTGTGTTGGAGTGTCATGCATCCTGATGAGGAGCTTTGTGGAATAAGAACATGAACCTTTCATTTATTGACACACAGAGGGAGGAACTAACAGCGTGTTGACTGTAGCCTACTGCAGTTTTTTGGCTCTCACTGTGTTTGAATTATCCCTCTATCATACAAAATACACTCAAGTTTGATTACAAGTCGGAACGTTTGAAATAATTGAATACTAAGTTACCGCCAATTAAACATACAAATTGCAAATGGAGAATTATGTAAGCAGTGGTTAACTAAGGCTGAAGCATAATCAAGAGTCTGTCATATCCTCAGGGGCTGCTCACAAGAACACCAAGTACTTAAAGGCAAATAGAAAAAGGCTTAACAAACAATCTCACTGAAGTAGCTTCGCTGATATAGGATGTGTTTGTGTGTGCTATTTATTTTAGAATGTGTTCATACATGTACTTCTTATAGTAAAATATTGCATTTATGGAGGTTTTCAGGGATGCCAGGTTAGTTGATGAATAATCTGAATAAATGTCATTTAATCTGTCAGTCAAACAATGACGAAGCTAGTATTAGTATCACACCAATTTAACTTAAAGCTGATTATTTTTAAAGATGTATTTTTGGGCCATTTATGCCTTTATTTGATAAGACAGCTTAAAGGTACAGTATGTAGAATTGCATGCTAATGTTTACATTAAAATATCTAACTTAAATTAAAAATTGACTAAACCCATGTTATATATATTTTTTAGTTAAGTACTTACATCACCTCAAATATTTCCAAAAGTTATCAAAGCAAGAGAAATCCGTAATTTTATAGTTGTAACGGGACGTGTCTTGTAGGCGGCCGCCGTGATGAGCCGCCATGATAGACACGAACTGTTGATCGTTGTCAAGGAAACACCGGATGTTACGTCAAAGACCGCTGCATAAGCTAGCGCTAGCTGCTACTGAAAGCTGCCGTTCTGTTGCTGTATGTGCTGCTGTGTTAAAAACGTCATGTAAATTATACTTGGATACATCGTCAGTACACATATTGTCTTTCTCAAGTCAGTTTCGCCCGTTCGTATTGATTCAACACGGAGTTTGTTCGTTTTCTCCCATAATACCCCGCGAACCTCGACATCATCTTTTGTTATTGTTTCGATTGAGAGCCCCCTAGCGGCGGATTTTACATACTGTACGTTTAAGGTAGAAAGGAAATGTTGGGAGGAGAGAGTGGGGGATGACATGCAGCAGAGGGCCGAGGTCGGATTCAAAACCCATGGCCGCTGCGATGAGGACCATTTCCTCTTTCCATGGGTCACGTGACATAATCGCTAGGCCATACTGTGACCAAAAGCTGCATTTTTAATTACAGTTGTGCTAAGGTACATGTTCTCAAACCTAAAAATAATGATTATAATGCTGCTAGTATGAGAGTAAAATAATGCATGAGTTGAAACATTTATATAGTGAGGAGTGGGGATTTCTAGTGCTAGAGACAAACGTCCCTAGTGTTGAATACCTTTCCATTCAGGTGTAGAGCTCTCAGAGGAGTTAAAATGCAGTGGAGGAAAGTTGGCCGAGTAAGCATGACTGAGTAGATTTACAGAGCGACAAAGCAGAAAGATGAAGCATGAGTACCAAATAAGTTGTATGGAAAGGTGTGGGCAGCACAAGGACCTGCCCATGTATCCCTCCCCTATTCACCTTCCCCAAAAATTACAGGGAAAAACTGTGAAAATATAGAAATGAAATATTCATTTTGGTGTACGTCTATCAGTTGGTGCTACCAAGTTTAACAGAGAGAGAAGAGATGATTGTTGTTTCTTCGAAAGAAGAGCAAAGAATTTGAATTAACAGGGCTGTCTGATGGTCTGCTGATTTTGTGCGGCCAGATGTCAAAATTTGACAGCGGGTACAGAAATCCCTCGCAGAGCTTGTATCCAATTGTGGCTTATGTCATGTGGAAGACAGGAGCACGGTGAGCAAGGCGCCCCAGTTCCACACTCAAAACATGGCACTCATTAATCTCCTTTTCATCTGCAGTCCCTCCTTGTCACTGATGTTGTGTTAATGCAGGGAAACCATCTTTATACAAAATAAACACCTTTTCAAACAACACAGAGAAGAAAAAGAGACAAAAGAGTCTTTGTATAAAGTTTTAGAGACACTCAGTCTATCTGTCCCCTCTCTCTTCCGAGGGGGTGCGACTCAGGTAAGTCTGTTTCAGTCTGTTGCTCTGCCTGCAGACCCCGCATCAGTGTCGCAGCAGAGGCTTCCTCATCATCAGAGGCTGCAAAGAGGAGGAGGTGGCTGAGCTAACGTTAGCCAAGGCCTGCTGAGGTCACCATCCACAGAAAAATATGCAGGTGGGGGAGGGCATGGTGGTACAAAGGAAGGATTGAAAGACACAGTGACAGAGACAAAACAGAGAGAGGGGATACTCGTGTTGGAAAAAGTCAGACAACAGGGCAGACAGACATGGGTGGGAAGAAATAGGGAGGGCGGCACACATGGAAAAGATGCAGTAATGCCAAACTCTGTTCTGAACACTCTCATGTCCTTTTACAACCACATAAAATGAATGTGATTAGAAAAATCGAGCCAAATAGACATATCAAACACTTTGTATTAACACCTTACACATATTTTTTAAACAGGAGTAATTTGCTCTTTAATTTACATAAATTGTGTTGCTGTTTGTATGTACTTGCATTGGGCCTCCGTGTAGGCACCACACAACATGCTGCACTGAAGTTTAACACATCGCCTGTGGAAGTGTGCACGCTTGGAGGAGGGGCTGTCACTGGGGACATTTAGTCTGGCGGAATTCATGTCTCTGAACTCTTCCTGCAGCATGTGAGGTTGTTTTTCTGTGCGGCCCTGACTACTTAGTACCACTTCTGGCCACTAGAGGCACTGTAGACTTTCACTGTACTGTCTAATCAACATCTGAGTACAGTTGTCCATTCATAGGTATTTGTATGAGCTTTGAAGCACAACTAAAGATATTTTGGTCATACTCAGGAGTTTTCTGAATGAAAGAATGAGGCTTGAAGTAAGATGCTGAATGGCCAAAGCTCAAGCATCTGTGGCTTGTTTTATCTCTGGGCTGAAATTAGTCCTTTGAGTTGCTTTCACTTGCATCATTTCACATGCCCAATTGAATTAGACTGATTGCATTTACAGGAAGGGGATAGCCACCATAAAAAGGCTGCAGATGGGTGAAGTGAAATCAAATGTAAGCAGAGGATGTGCACAAATCCACCGATTAGCCCTACGTGTTTGTCGAAGAAAGAGGAATAATTAGACCAAGCTGAAGACCAGTGTCTATGTGGAAGCCATTAAAAGAGACTGGACTGGGGTCACCTCTAAATGGTGATCTCAGGTCAGCTTTAGATTTTCCTGCTAATGAAACAATAGTGCAATCTTTCAGCTGGACAAGTGCCACTTCCTCCTGGCTGTGCTCCATGTGCTCATAGCTTACACAACTCCAACCTGAAAATCTGCTACACAACAACCCCTTGGTGTACTTTATAACCTAGTTTTCTGACACTAAATGTATCATATAAGACCACTAAGGGATGTAAAGTCATACCATCAAACCTTAGCTCTGTCTATGATCTGTACAGTAATTGTTCTGTTTGGAAGGCAGACTTGCAAGCCCTGAAAAATGTTTGCTATGGGGTATTTTATTTCTATGGCTTATAACCAAGGGTGAATGCTTGCATTCAAATAAATTCAAAAAGATTAAAAAAAGGATTAACACAATTTCCTTAAGTGGAAATGTATTTATTCCATTTATTCCAGTTATCTCACCCTCCTAGAAATGACTGCACATTGGTTAAAGCTGCAACCAGTCCAGCCAAACCACATGAACTTTGAACACAATATTTTACCTGAACCAAGGATGCTTTCAAAACAGTCCCCTGATGTTATTTTTTTTATTCTGTAGATCAAATTTTATTCACCTTCTTTCACCTCATGTGTTATTTGGTTTAACACAATTTTACGTCTCTAAAAACAAGCGCTACATAAATCAGATTTGAGCTCGGAAAAATCAGGTGACCGCAAGCTTTTGGTGAAAAAAGGGTTATGGAAGTAACTCTAAATTTCAGCTTTTGGAGGAAAGCCCCCGTCAAATCCCCATAACCCCAATCTCTGCAGAAAAGAAAGGAGTCATAGGGTACATTACCATGATGGTCGTCACGACTACCGTCCGGTTCTCCATGGCTGAACTGTCATTGGATAAAGTACTTTCACTCTGGACCAACACAAGTTTGTCTATGTCGTTCCAGTAGCCAATCTGAAGTAAACAGATGAAGACAGAGGTTGGAAGAAGATAAAAAAAAACATCCAAGAAGAAAAGTATCATCCAATCAATCAATCTTTATGGTGCAATTTGTGCGAAAATGAAACATTAAATGCTTACAATAAAAACAAGACAGACATGACACAAATAAATGGTGAAAACAGTGGAACCTGTGTGAAATAAGGATAAAAGAAAAGAATGATAAGAAAAATTCAACAGAACCAGCTCACTCCTGCAGACTTCCCAAAGGAACAATACAAGATATTGAGAGATATTGAGTTTGAGCCAAGAACTTTCAATAACCACACATTGCTGTCCGAGGAACACTTGAGAAGCAGGAACATGGTGTTATTTCTTTGTTATAGTTGCTACATATTTCCTTTTATTTCCAGTATAGAGAAATTATGACTTCTTCCAACCTTCTTTTTGCTATCATAAGGAAGGATTATGTTCAGTCTTTGTCCTGTACAGTTGTATCTTCCCCAGGTTATGTGGGAGGTTAAGGCATTATTATTATTATTATTATTATTGTCAAAAGATATTTTTACTGCAGTATGACAGTTAATAATCAACCATTATGAAAGTAATTATGCTGTAAAAGAATTAATTTCTTAACAGTCATTCATCAAGAAGGATGAAAGAAGAAAAATGCAGCAGCAGCCAATGAAAAGAATTATCCTTGAACAATAACAGTGAGCTCATGTCCTCTAAAAAAGGACACAAGCTTGGTGATCAAAAGTATTTTTTTTTTTTCACCCAGCCTGCCAATAGCAAACTGAATAGAATAAGATTTGTCTATGTCTGTGACATGATGCAAACCTACCTTGCGTGGTCCGTTGCTCTTAAGTTCAAACACGTCCATGGTGTAGTTGACCCTCCGACCATAGTGATCAAACTGAATGTTCCCCGTCAGGCCTTGAATGCGCACCTGGGTTTATAGCAACAAATACAGTCAGGACTTAGGAAACAATCAAAACAAAACACTACTCAAAGTTATTATTGCTATTTTCCTTCAACAGTTGCTGGGGCCTTTATAAACATCAGTTGAAGAAGATACCAGACTTTTTTTTTTAAAGCATACTTGTGTATGAGGCTCTTATCTCTGATTGTCCCCAAAAATGTAGAAATATAAGTTTGCGTTTTACGGTAAGTGTTTAATGACTCTTGTTCGTATACTCCATCAAAGTCCCACAATCATTTTAAACACTTAAATGTCAGCATGGATTTTCTCTGGAACATTTTCTCCTTTTTCATCCCAGATGTTTTACTGACTCTGTTTGTGCTTGTGCTTGTGTGTCTGTGCGTGTATCTATCTGTGTGAACATCTGTCTAAGCATTTGCCAATCTGTCTGTTCTAAACAACATCGAACTTGTGCCAACCTGTTTGAGAGCACGCTCCATATCTATTCCTTGGTTCCAGGGAGCAGCTGGATTTGCCAGGCAGTCCCCAGCATTGCCACGACGACTAATATCAATTTTCTGACGCCGAAGGGTGCGAAAGGCCTCGGCCATTACGAGGACGCCATCATATGTTAGAGCTGAGGTATACTGCAGAATGAAAGAGAAAAAAGAAAGAAAAATAATTAGGTAATTTAAACAAATTTTAAAACTGGGTTTGACAGACAAATAAATTATTCTTGGTTTGTGTACACAGTAACAACAGCTTATCCTGTCTAACCAGCAACTCTAAGGTACTGCCAAAATGAAATTCCTTAAAATAAGGAAGATATGATCAAACGTTTAAAAATCAAATGAAAACCTGATTTCACTTTGCTGGGCTTAGTTGAATGCTCAGTTTGTTTTGTTTGATCAGATACAGATAAGGTGTGTTAACCTTTAAGCTTAAATTATCAACCAAATAGCATATAGAGGCTGATACAGTAAGATTAGTCTTTAACAGGGAACACAGGTAATTCAGTTTAGTCATTTCATTATTGGATACAGATGTTGTAAAGCAAAAGCTGCAATGGATTCTTCTGAAGTGTTTAACACTAGAACCGCCAAGACCGTCTGACGAACGGTTTGGGTTTTTATAATACAAATAACTCTGTTAAAATAAAACCTACAAGACTCTCATGCTATGACTTTTCCTAAATATGTGTCTTGTATGTTTTCTGAAGCTTATGTGTTACTAAAATAAAACACACAAGATTTCTGCGCATTTATACCTCTGAGCGCCGCCCGCCGTCATACAGACGGCAGTTGAAAATGATACATTTCCCTCGCGCGTCTCTTTTTTTCTTCTTCTATTAGTTAGAAAGGAGGCAGTGTCAGACAAACACGCGCTGCAAAACAATATGACCTTTGTCTCCTGCAAGGGATGCAAGCGCCCCGTGTGTGGGAAGTGCACCGTAAAGGTTGAGCACTTTTGCCCGAGGTGTGTGCCTCAGGTGCCGCGCCGCTGTCCGAGGTGCTGATCGTGCCTTTTTTTGTTTGTTTGTTCGCCTGTTATGGAGTTCTGCACTTATTTTTGTATATAGTTTGTCATGCCAATATATAGCCTTGTTTTTGTTATTGTTTGCAAGAGCCTTGTGGCGACAACCTGTTCATTCAATCGTTCGCGTGTGTGTGAGTGCGTGCGTATGTGTGTGTGTGTGTGGGGGTGGGGGGGCGGCGGCGGCGTTTATCTCGGTGTTTATCTCTCTTTTTGCAGTGTTTTTTATTAAAATGCATAGCCTAATATAGCAAACAATATTATAGACTAAAAGTTATGCATTTTCCATTTTTGAAGAATGTGTTTTAGCAACGGGAGACGTGGAGCAGCAGTAAAAAACGGCGCTCTAAAAAGCCGCAAAATATCGTAAATTGACATGAGACATTTAAAAGGTTACAACCCTGCCTGGTTTAAGTAAGTTGTATTTATAATTATTTCTCATAATGTCATCAAAAAAATGCTTTATTTGTGTACAAACTATGAAATTACATATGCCGTCTGATAGACGGCTGGGGCGCTTGGAGGGGGGTCTAGAATGTTGGCGGTCCTAGTGTTAATAAGCTTAAATTATTAGCAGGACATGATAAATATAAATAGTATCTGAATAGTTGCCTTTTGCAAAGTAGAATATGCCAAAGTGACAGAGCTATACCAAAAATCAGATTTATTTCTAAAATGGTAACCAATTTAATCCCAGACAACAACTGTTATACTGTATCAGCCTGTCTTATCTTCATATGAAACAACCTTAGGCAAACATGCTGAACTGTGCCTCGAGGCATCTCACCGCACTGACTTTTATTTGACTTCCACCATTGACAATCAATGTCAATCAACAACACAGTAAATGTAACATCAGTGTAAATATGCCAGTCTGAGACAGGCTTATAGTTTTTAAATACAGTCACTGAGCCCTTAAAACACATTAAAACAGTGTAAATCATTTTGTAGATCTGTTTATTACAACAACAGTGTTTTGGGTTTTCCTTTAGGTTTCCACTACTTATTAGGGTGCTTTCATTTGGTAATTTTTCTAAAACAGGCAACACACTTTATTTGAGACCTTGAGTAAAGTACAAAACTTTGCAACAGCAAGTGAGAAAAGGAGTAAGAGATTATCTGTCTAAGGAAACTCTTAAAAGTCCTGACAAGCTCGACAGATTGTTTGACAAATTAATTATAGGTAAGACTCAGCGCAGCAGGAAACAGCACCGCACACTTGGCTGCAACAAACCCACCCAGCTCACACACCGACACACACAGCGCTACGCAGACTGAGGCAGTCAAACACACAGCAGGCTGCCTTCACATCACCGTGGAGACAAGCAGAGAGATGAAATAGGAGGAAAGAGGGAAGTCAGTAGAGAGACTCTGCCGTATACTCTCCACGCCACTGCAGGTAGTTTTTTTTCTTACTCTGACAACCAGTGATTTGGATCGCAAAAGACGAGTTTTGGAAAGGCTGAACAACCATGTCATCCTCCTTTCATCTCTTCTCTCTGAAACTAACTACGCCTTAAGGTGTGCAACTATGATGGCGACGATAGAATCCAAATCAAGGAGAAACAGTCAACAAAAGTGAAGCAACTAGCCTACAGTTTTCTGTCTCTGTCAGAGGGAAGACAGAAAAAACCTTGGGGACACATACAAAGCAGTAGTGGCTTTTATAAACGTCAAACTTGGGAACATGTTTAAAGGATCAGTTCAGATCTCTCTAGTTCAGATCAAGTTGAGCTCAAATTCACCAAATTTGAAAACTTCAGATCCGAACCTCAGATAAAACATATCCTATATCAAGTTTATATTTCCATTTCAGACCAAAGAGCTGCTTTATAAATGATGTATGTATTAAAATAAAATATCTAGATCCACAAAGAAAATAGTGTTTAATAAATTGTACCTGGAAATAGTTTACATACATTATTCCCCCTCCAGGTATTTTGTAACAACTCTTTTAAACACTTAGCTTTTTATTAACTAGTTTCAGCTACTTTGGGTTAAAGGCTAATTAGCTGCTAGCATTTAGTGTTAACATACTAACACACTTAGCTAAGGCAGTGACAAAAGTAATCAACTGGCTAACTCCAACGGTTAGCGTAAACCGCTGCTCTGCAATCATACAATAGGACCTTAAACATATTCTGTATCCTAACAATATAAACGTATTGTTAAATATAGGCTCTGTATCGTGGATATTGCCTTGTACATTGATAAAAAAAAAAGTCCTTCTGGAATAAACAGAAGCAAATCCTTATTAGATATCAGATCTGAAATCAACTGTCAGGATGTTATTACTAAAAAATGTGCATAGGACACAAAACTTCATGTGAGGCCATTTGAGGAGAATGCAAGTGTAACGCTCATAAAGGAAATAGCTGGTATGTTTCTAGAAGTTCAACAGGGGGCATGTCGACAAGGACAGTGCAAGGGGCTCATACATGAATGCAGCTTAAAAGGTTGATATACAATCTTTGCAGTAATTTATACATTAAGAGCAAAAAGACACAAATCTGTTTCTGCTTTTAAGGATATTTTTAAGGAACTTAATTCAATGAAGGCAGGGTTAATGACTCAGTGATAACACAAAGCTTTGTTATTCTTGTTTTTTCATCAAATGAGATGAGAAACAGAAAGAAAGATAAGAAAGTATAGCCTTAAATCTGTATTGAATAAATTACTTAATTTATAAAATGAGTTCTGCATCAGTGTCATCAAACACGAAACACATTGAGGAATATTGACTAAGGCATCCCCTTATATCTTTGGAATATGCTACCACAGTAATTTTATACCTACCGGCATTCATATTCCCATCAAGTACTTAGTGAAAAGTGTGAAAAAAAAATTATTGTATAAATCACCCAAGAGGCTTTTACCTGGAGAACATATGTGTGATCCAAAGCATTATGGCAGAATTTGGATGATGTTAATATATTACTTTGCCAGGTCGCTGATCATTTTCATTACATTCCAACAAAATCTGGAGGCAAAGCAGCTGAGAGTCACTGGTTTAAGAGATTCTGATTAATGGCCAAAAGCAGCAAACTGAAAATCCAGTCTCAAGAGCAGAAAGGACAAGTCCGGATAGTGCTTTTCACCCACACGTTATTAGACCAGAGTTCTGCTTGGCCTGAGGCTACGAGCTGGCCCAAAGCTGACTGAACTCTGTTTTTTTTTTGTTACACAGCACCAATTAGCCTGGAGCAATTTGGAGGCATCTGTTGCCACAAGAGATATCTAGTTTTGTGTTATTGTGTTAAACAATGAAAATTGTGTGTCCTTGTTAGCCAAAGGCAGAGGTTTAAACTCCAGTGCGGATGTCAAAAAAATCATAAAAAATGTTAACAAAGTTTTGTAGACATGTCTAGCTTCTTTTTTTTGTATCTAAACATGTTCATTTGTATATCTGACACACACATGCATTATACGTTTTTCTCCATTAACACATAAACATTTCTGTGATAGACAAGGGTCAATTGATGCAGCTGACATCCTCTAATGAGATTTCATCAGGTCAATCTGAGGACGATTATGAGCCAATTAATTTGGTCCTTGGGTGACAAATGATGCCCCAATAGTGAAGGAAATCACCTTCAACATATAAAAGCAGCTCTGAAAACCTCAGACACACAACAGTAGATACTACCCAATGCCTGTGAGTGTGAACCAAAGAGCAAGGGGACACAAAGCTGCAGCATAATGTCTATTTAATAGGTAGGTGGACATATTTCCAGTTAATATATGCACTGATCAAACACAATTGGCTGCAGGTCGGCATGCGGTCAATAGAGGTGTGAGGACGAGGGAGGAGAAAAGGACACTGATATAGACAGACAGGGAAAAGGGGGAAGAGACTAAAAAGAGACAAACGTATTTGACCGAAAGGGACATTGGCAGAGAGAAGAAAAAAAAGATTTCCAGGATGGTGAGTAGACAGAGAAGAAGAATTATACGTGATGGGGTAATGGGACACCTTTATAAGGAATGCAATTGCAGATTTGCTCACAGAACAGGAATAAAAGGAGGGCAGAAGGACTTAAGTTTGACAAAGGGAGATATCATGGAAGATCGTTCAGGTCAGACCATGATAAAAATCATTTCATCTCAAGAATTTGCCTCATATGATCTTAGACACATAATAACAGAGTCAGAGAAGACTTTATGTATTCAATCATTGTTTGATGAGGCAATTATCCTCTTAAACACCCCGAGGTCACACTCTGATTGGCTAAGAACCTGCACCAAATGCACTATGCAATACTTTGAACAGGTCAAATGCAGCTAATCATTTTGACAGTGGTTACCTGCATGAATCCGCAATGTCTTTGGCTTCTATGATGAACTTAAGGCACAATTTGCACACAGATGTTCAATGTTTGTGTGTGCACACTGCATAATGTGCATGTTTATGTATACACACACTGGTGTAATGAGGTGTACCTATAGTGAAAACATCATAAAGTAGCGTAAAGTAAATCAAAGTTAAGAAATGGTGCATTTTGGATTCCTGAATTAAGAAGTCACAGTAAAATAAGGGTTGTTTAAATAAATACTGACAACTTCAGCCCCTTTCACACATTGAGTCTTCGCCTGAAAATGTCCTGGGGCCTTCTTGTTGATCCATTGACCCAGACTTTAGGTGCTCTTTTTCTTGCCAGCCCCATTGTAAAGAGTCTGCATGACTTGCACCCAGCAGATTTTTAAATGCAGCAGGAAATTGTCAAGGCCTCAGATGATGTTGTTGTTAAACTGAGTTTTGCTGCTTTTTACCCTTTACTGCTTTTCTCAGTTAAATTAAACGCCTTTGTTTAATTTTGTTTTAGTAATGCAAAAACATCCTTATACATGTTGTGGGACCCCTCCCTCACGCAGACCAGATGGGCTATATCCAGACAAATGCAAAAAAGGGAAAGCCCAGAAAATGTCAGGACCTGATCGTCTGAAAATTGTCTTGAAATCTTACAAAGTTCTGGAGTTGCTGTGAGTGATACTGTACGGGACAGAATATTGTCATCACCTTAGGAGGGCTTTCAGATCCGGGGTACTCTCTCTGATCCAGTTTGTTCCAGCGCTGCATCAATTTAATAACGATAGCTCTGCTGAAGTCCACAAGCTGGAAACCAGTCACATTGGCTCCGCCGTGCATGAACCTCTCCAGAGATATGTCCTTAAAACCCTGACAGTGACAGACAAAGGTAGAAAGACAGAAAGAAAAGGTCAAAGGAGGCAACAAGTGCTGGAAAACATTCCAAACCAGTCACAGGAAAAGTCAAATCTGACTACAAAGCCTTCTGATGGATTGTGCGCTGACGAATCACTCTCCACATTCCTCAACAGTTTACCTGATTATTTATAACTATACTTGATATGGAGTGGCTTCCACAGCTGCGAGTGTGACTTTATGCAGAGTGACACTTTGTAGTGAAGTGTTGGTGGAGTGGAATCCATTTGGGAACAGGCCAGAGACAGAGGCAGAGCGTGCAGCAATGTGAGGGTTATCCTGGGTTGATGGATGCTAATTGCTGAAAGCTCTAAAAGCCTATCTTACTTGACCTAAGCTCACAAGCCTCTCTTTCAACGTCCCAGAGAGACTTGCATGGGAACAGATTTGGGGATTAAGGTTAAAACAATAAGACATTTACAGATACGAGTTTGGGAATCTACCATGCAGCTTTTGCTATGTCCAGATTGATAATTGCTTACTTCTTATAGGAAGAATGGAAAATTGGCACTTCAGTAGGATTTTTTTTTTAATCATTAAGGAACTGGCAAGCATTTTGTTTTTTCTATTTATAATTCCAAAAAAAGAACAACTTGGGGACAAGCTAAATGTCAGTGCAAGGTTTTGCAAAACATGTCTCATTATGTTGGCCTAAAAGATGTGGACATTGATTGTCATGGCTGACTTTTAAAGACCTTATCCCAGACATTTTTGTGTGTGTCTGTTTGAATCATAATGTTCTCTGTGGTCTCTCTTGCATATGAAAAAAAAAAACTGTCCACAGTCAGACTTCCTAAAGAAAACCTAAGACTTACTCTCTTCTCAACATGTCTCAAAATAACCACCAAAGTCCTTTCCATTCAGATATCTTACCAGGTTTGCTATGATGTAATGGTAACCTTTAACATGTTTCCCGACGCTGACAGCCTGAAAGGAAAGAACACAAAGAGACAAAGAGTATGTTAATATAATGTAAGGGTGCAGGGCAAGAAGGTGTGGGGGCTTTGCCTAACAGGGATTCTGGATAACTTTAGCATTTTGCAAGTAGTAGAAACTGTTTGTCAAGTGTTTTAAAATGTCAACTGATCAAAGGCAGAACACTTTTTTTTAGAGATATATTAATGATCAGTATGTACATTTTCTTATTATTTAAGCTTTCCCTTCAAGATCAACTCATGGCACTTAAAGCCTTGTTAACTTTGGGCGTGACCTCAACTTCTTTTCTTTTCCACTACAAGCACGCTCAATACCTGTTAGCTTTGTGCAAAACGTATCACTGATTATCTGTCTGCTATGTTTGTGAGATTGCATGGCTGATGGTTATAGCATTGTATCAAAGTCAGTATTGTTACCTATGATTAACTTTTTGTTATGTTAATATCTGTACAGAGGGATTAATATACTTGTGTTCAAGTCGCATAATGTGAGATTTTGATGTTGAAGTGGTGCAGCAACTTTATTAATAAATCACACACAAACACACACACCACACACACGCACGCACGCACGCACGCACACACACACACACACACACACACACACACACACACACACACACACACACACACACACACACACACACACACACACACACACACACACACACACACACACACACACACACACACACACACACACACACACACACACACACAGATCGCAGCTGGCGAGGGCGGACAAACAGAGCAGTGTGACGGGAGTGTGTGTTTGTGTCTCAGTATCTGAGTAGAGTGTGTGTGCGTGTGTCTGTTAACAAACCTAAGAAGCCAATTAAGAAACTGTCAGCATGTCTGTCTGGTACACTGATTTTAGTGCATGCTTACTGTGTGTGTGCAGCTCTATGAAATGTGTCTTCAAATACAGGTATGTCTGTGTGCTTAAAGCTTGCATTTTGCACTGATATGTGGGAGTTATATGGGTTTTGTGTGGGTCTGTTAGCGTTGCGTGTCACTGAGTTTGTCAGATGTGAAGACAGATGATCAGATGTGATGACAGGTGGCAGAACCAATGGGATGTTTCTCTGAAACCTAAGTCAAAGGGCACACAAGCTCATACTCCATCTCTTTCTCTCTCACACACACACACACACACACACACACGCACACACACACACACACACACACAAACACAAACATCTGCGCCACCTGTCAGTGCTCTACTGTGAGACAAGACAGATAATCTAATGAACTTGGACAACCATAAGGTGTCAGAATGTGTGCCTTCATATATTGTATGTCTTTGTGTCTGTTTGTGTGTGTGTGTGTGTGTGTGCGTGTGTGTGTGTGTGTGTGTGTGTGTGTGTGTGTGTGTGTGTGTGTGCGTGTGTGTGTGTGTGTGTGTGTGCTCAAAATCTGTGTGAGTGGACAGTGAGGAGGCGTGTTTGCTGCGATCATACACTGATGTAGCTACTGGGGAAGTCACATTTCTCACTTCCCTCTATGAACTCGAGGGAAAAGCTCAACTCTTGTTTACTTTCCAGATGTCAAAAATCAGGAAGTAGAATTGTTTTGACAAGCTGAGCAAATAACAGGCAGACGGACACCTCTCATATTTTTAGAAAAAAAAACAAAAAACAATAATTTATACAGTATTTAGTAATCTATACTCATTCAAATAATTATTGCGCTCATAACTTTACAGAACTAACTGTTTTCACTGTTACAGCTTCTGTGAGGAACTTTTTATTTTGTGTGGATTTCGGCGCCCCCGGTGGACAGAGCAGAATCTCCAGTACTGATCTTGTCCTGCACATGTGTAAATGTATTCCAAGGAAAAATCTCATCCTTCTGTCTTTTAACAGTCAAACTTCAACTTCAAAGGGAATTTTTACCTGTCGAACACGGAAACAACGGCTGTTTAGGTAGCATACTGTTAATCGCATCTGAAACCTCCCCAGCGGCAGCTGTTACAGGCATTAAAAATAACCAAATGAAAGTAATCAATCTTCTTCCGGATGGTCTTATTTGTTTTAGAGGGGTTGGATTGATTGAAAAACTCCTCACAAAGAGCTTTGATTCAGGTTTATTGGGGCAATAAGATGCCATTGTGGGGTAGTTGAACCTCATTATTAATAGTTAAGTGCTGTTACAGGTCAGCGATGTAATCTCTGCCCTGTCCATAGTAATCTAATTGCTTTTAAGGGTGCTACATAAAAAATCTTGTGTGGCCTCCACTCAATCAGTACCACATGATCTCAGTTGTTTCAGGGTCCTTCGGTTTCAACATTAGTATTTCATTTTAACCTTTCAATGCCCTCTATCTTGAGACTATAGTGTGTCATTATTTGCAGACTGAAATACTAAGATAATACTTTATATTATTAATAATACTTACTTATAAGTTAATCATATGTTTTTTTCAGGCTGAATACAATTAACTCAACGACTTGATATTCTTCAGGTGTAAAATTGTGGCTTTACATGTCTGATTACTTTGCTGATTTGAATACCACAGTTGTAACATTGTGTTCTGCATAGTTAGCATTATACTAATGTTACCTGTTCGAGGATGTTTTGTAGTCTCTCAGGCTCCAGGTCAATGACATATTTCCTCTCCTGGCGTCTGTCCAGGTCTTCTAAAAGTCGTCGGTAAGCAGCCTCATTGAAACTCTCAACACAGATGGCGCTCACCTGAGTTAACATACATGCACATTTAACATAAAGAATATGTATAAATACAAACACAGCACAAGTAGGAATAAGGTCATGCATACAAACAACAAGCTAGATAAGAGGTCTAAAAACATTGGTGTAATTATATGCACACTCTGTGTGTGCATGTTTTTTTTAGCCTGTTTCAATTCAACAAGTGTGTGTTTGTGTGTGTGCGTGTGTGTGTGTGTCTGTGTGTGTGTGTGTGTGTGTGTGTGCGTGTGTGTGTGTGTTTGTTCTGACCTGCCATCCGTTCTGCCCTGCTCTCTCCATAATTGCCTGCAGTATTGCATAACCTACACAACAGAAAGGAAAGTAGAGAAAGAGAGAATTAATTCGGTAGTAGGTAGAAGCTGCACTTTGGACACAGAAAAGTAATAGCCTGCACTGCAGATTTTTGCAAACAAAACTTCAAGGCAAAAATTCACACCTAGTTGCAATATCTTTAAAGGTCACATATTATGTAAAACACACTTTACCATGGTTTTCTAACACTAATATGTGTCCCTGGTCTGTCGACAAATCCCCCAATTATGAGAAAAGTCCATCCTCTCCGTCTTTTGCCTACTCTACTTTTCAGAAAATGTGTTCTCAAGCAGGCTGTTTGGAGTTTATCCCATTGTGACATCACAAAGGGTAGTAACCCCTCCCCCAGGTGGGTGACACTCCCACAGCTAGTTGTTTGTTGTGCCCTATGAGTCTGCCTTCTCAATGTCAACAAAAGGGCATGGTGGCCCTCACTTCACACTTCACCAACACTGATGCAATGTTTTCAAATTTCGAAGGAAAAAAGCACTCAGCACCTTTGCAGTCATGTCTTGAATGCCACTTTATCAAACAAACCCACAGAGCTTATCAGGACAAAGACTTATGTGACACAATAATAGAGACTGTCAGTTTCATTGTGGGAGAAACTGTTGATAGTGAAGTTTCACTGAAATTAAACTTGTCATTGCTCCTTGTTCAGCTGTGAACTTGGGATTCAAATGTAAGTCACCTGAGAAACACAGTGCCACTTATCAATTTTATAGCCTGGAACAACACACTGAGTTCTTTTTCTACATCATGATGGAGCACAGTGTTGAACAGGGTGATTTTGCCTCTCTGCGTGATATTAGATGAGTTTCAAAGTTATTATGAGGCTATGAGTAGCAGGTGGTGACACCAGTTACAATGAATTACAGAATATATCACAGTGTGTTACATTGAACAGCTTAAGAGGGGTCAATGAAGCAAGAAAACAACAATAATAACTTGATATTACTAAAATAATCCTGCAGAGAACTGGTGTTCAAGTAAATACATTTTATAATGAGGATAATTTGAATCTATCACATTGGTTTCCAACCTGGGGTCTGGGTAAGTAAGTAAGTAAGTAAGTAAGTATGTAAGTAAGGAAGTCTTTATAGCACTTTTAAAACACTCAAGTCCCAAAGTGCTTCACAATTAAAAGCAATCAAACAAATCATACACACTTATGGGTCCCATAAGGGTCGCACCTGAGATCTCAGGGGGTGAGTGAGACTCTGTCTGCTCTTAAGTTGTCAAAATTAGATTTACACACATTAAATAAAATCATGTTAAAATATCACTGGGGCATTTACAAAGGTATTTTGGTAAGACGTGTGTGGGCATATTCTGATTTTATCAATGAAAACTAGTCACATTTATGTTGAGCAATGTATCACTTTTTTTTCTTCGTGTGGGTCATGAGGGGGCTCAGCATTGGGGGAGGCTACAGGAAAAAAAGGTCTGGAACCACTGCTCTATCAAAACTAAAATATGCTTTGAGAAGGAATGGAAATTGTCTAAAAAGATACAGCTTATGTCGCATCAAACATAGCGACATTAATAAACACACATGCAAGACATTTACATAACACACAAATACAAACGCTTCACTGCAACAGTGACAACTTCCACATGTTTTATTTCTGTACTTTTGCAGAAGCAGTCATTTCTTGCATGAGTTGCAACGAAGAGCATATCTGAAGCCTCAATAATCACAGTGTGTGTGTTAGATTTTGTATGTGCATGTATAATTTACCTTGCATACAGTAGAAGGGGAGTATGTTTTTATGTGTGTGCTTTCACTTTTTCAGCATCACAATTGTATTTTACATACATACTGTATGTGTGCAAGCAATGTCTTGCGTGTGTGTGTGTGTGTGTATGTGTGTGAGATTGGTTTGTATCAACTCTCAGATTTATGTAATGCATGCACAGATACACATACTGTAATTCTTTGCATGTCTTGTTACGTGTTAGTATGCATTTTTCTCCATGGACATACCTCATTTTAAGTGTGTGTGTATGCGTGTGTCGGCAGGCTGTCTGTGTAGCCGACCAGAGCAGAGAGCATAAAACAGATAACAGCGTTACTGCCCATTTTCCGGCACATTACCGTCAGCAGGGCCTGATGGGAGCTCGTAATGAAGGGCCCTGCCTCGGCCAAGTCAAGGGTGAACACGGCCCAAACCCTCACATCTATCCACCGCTTCATTTCCCCCTCCTTCCTTTCCCTTCTCTCCTCACTCTCTCCTGCCTTTTATCTCCTCCTGCTTCTTATGTATGCGCCTGTATATCCATAGAGGCTTGTGATCATGTCTGTACTCTGTTTCTCCATAATCTCCCCCCCTTGCTTCCCTTAACCGCCTCCAATCTACCTGCGCTTCCTCTCTTTGCCCTCATCTCCTTGTTTGTCTCGTCCTCTCTTTTTATCCAACCTGTCTCTTTTGCTCTTTCTTCAGCTGCTCCACCAGCTCTACCCACCTCGTCTGTCTCTCCAGCAACCCTTCTTCCCTCCCTCTTTCTCCATCTGCTCCCCGGGTACTTACTCAGAAAACCTGCACCAGGGTAATGCCACTCACGTAATCGTACTCATACACTTAGACTGTTCTGCTCACTGAATCCCTAACATGCTTCTATACCAGGGGTCTTCCAATGAAAATTCAACAGGTTCTGGCTGAAGAAAATCTCCTCAAGCGAAAGTCTGGATCATGATAATGTCGAACTTGTGATATGATTCAGTGCCATATATTTTAATGGAGCCTAGTAGTTGTATTATTGTATGTAGGTAGTAAACAACTTCATGTCAAATCAAATGAAGAAAGTTAAATTCAGTGGTAATACAACCATTATTATGAACAGGAAGGTTCTATGATAATAAAATAATAATAATAACATAATAATACCCCTTATGTAATATTCAAATAAATATTTTCTTCTTTAAAAACAGAATACAAACAGACAGCTCTTGAGTGTATTAAAATAAAAAGGCTTAATTTTGGAAAAAATGAAATAAAAGGGGAAGTTTGAGTTTCAATTTAATGATAAACAATCTTAAAATTACACATGAAAAAATGAATAGCTTTAACACCTGCTTATCTTTCCCATATCCACTCTCACACTTTCTCTGGTGTAGTGAGAGAAATGAGCTTCAGCTTACCCTGTCAAGACTTTCAAATCTGAGCTGAATTTGAGTCAGGCTATTTTTGTGTCAGTGAAAGGATTTTTGTGTTGACCCCAAAACCAAAGCAAGTTGTTGGTCAATCAATGTGCAGGATTCTGGTGGATTAGTCATTCTGGACTCTAAGTTCATTTTCTGTGTCCTCAGATCAGATGTGAGTTGGTCTGATTGCTCAAATGTTGTGTGCTTTGTGTCCGAATGATGTTTGACATTACAGCACTTTATACTTTATTAATCCCTGAGGGGAAATTCTGTGTCGCACTCTGTTATTGAGAGACATGCTTCTCACACACACACAGGCCTGAATCACACACATGCACAAACACAATCTGTGGACATGCATTAATGGAGAGATGTCGGAGTGTGGTGACAGCCCACAGGAGGCACCCCCTGAGCTGGTGGGGGTTTGGTGCCTTGCTCAAGGGCACCTCGGCAGTGCTCGAGAGGTGGGCTGGCACCTCTCCAGCTACCAGACCAACTTCCATATTTTGGTCCACATCGGGTCTTGAACCGGCGACCCTCCAGTTCCCAACCAAAGTCCCTACGGACTGAGCTACTGCCGCCCAGGAATGATCCTGAGTGTAAAATACCAGGCATAGTGGTTTTAAACTGTCTGTAGGGAGAACAAACATAGAAGAATCCGTCCACTCTGGTTTAAAAGCTCTTTTTTCTCTGTCTTCTTTTCACAAACTCACTCCGCTTTTGAGCTTCTGAGACTTCTCTGCCCACTGAATCCTCTGTGAGTTCCTGTATCAGCACCTCTTCGTGTTCACTTGCAATGCATGATTGGCTTAGTAGCGTCACGTGTGCTGATTTTGGATAAACGCATTGGTCTGTGACAAGCAGCTACCTTTGGTGTGGAAAAGTGAAGCCAATACATACAGTAAGTGCAAGAACCTGCAGTTCATGAGTGTCCTCTTGAGGCTGGCTGCAGAAGCCCAAAAGTCACATACATGAAACAAGAGTTCTGGTCTAAAGAGCTCATTTCTTTGACAGCACACACTGTGCGCCATCATCCATGGTGATTTTATGAAGGATAAGGGTTATTGATAATAAGGCTCGTGGCTGACCTGAATGATGGGCGGGCACGGTGTCGGTGTTTGTAAGGAGGCTTAAGACCGGCCTCAACTTCAGCTCATTGCATGTCGTTAGGTTGAAAGAAAATTGGTTTGAGACAAAATTTCCAATATGGCGACTGCCAAACACAGGCTTCCGAGACCCCCTTCATTAACCAATGAGTGACGTCACTCAGGCTATGTCCATGTTCATTTACAGTCTATGGTCTGTGACCTCCCTGGCCACTGAAATCGCTACCATAAAGGCAAGAAGAGCTGCACCATTTAAATAGACTACCAAAGCATCAAAGGCTGCACTGTATGAAATAGAAGCAGTCATCACAATAAACCTGGGTCAGGATAGGACTGCAACTTGGTACAGTGCCTGGGTCCAAACAGCCATAACCACATTTGGTGATGGCCATTTTATGTATACAGTACCATTGTCTGGGGACTTTGTGTCATAGTTTGGCCTGTGCTTCTCTCCCTGTGGCAGGGAATTAGTGTGTGTGTTTGTTAGGCACAGAAGAGAGAGAGAGATACCGTGCCGAGCATTCCCATGATAGTGGTCATGGGGCTGAAGGTATCAGCTGTGCCTCCTCCACTTACTTTTGTGCACTGCGTGTTGGGACAGTTCAATTAAAAGCAGGTGAATGCTGCCAGAGTTGATGCCAAACCCTGGCTGAAAAGTGCCAAATTAGCCCCCTGTATCCGCAGCTGTATCTATTCATTGGGAAACATGGGCGGCGCCAGGGAGGGGCTAGGGGGCGCTGGAGCTACCCCTAGGATAGCCATAGCACCCCCCTAGCACCCCCAAGAAATTTGTAGGGTTTATTTAGAATTTTCAATATGTGAATTCTATAATTTATAATTTGAAAAATGATTAATACACAAATACAACAAACATATTGGAGAATAAAAACATAAAACCAACACAGGTGATTTGGCCAATGTGGGCAGCACGCATTGAACTTTTGACCTTACTTTGACCTACTTACTTTTCACTTCCTCCCCAATTCACACATAGGCCTACTCTGTGCGCGCCGCGGTCTGTCAGCGCAGCGCACTACGCCGTATTTCGCTGCCTCTCTCTTTCACACAGCAGTCGCCGCATTCCGCCCCCGGAGCGTGCTACCAGAGCCACTACGCTCTGCTCCGTAAACAGTGCAGATGAAAATGAACTGGTAACTGGCATGGGGAACCTGAAATCTCAGAGCACCCTCTCTGAAAAGTTGAGCAACCCCATAGCACCAGCAAAAAACAATCTCTGGCACCGCCACTGTCTTGAAAGTGCAGATCCAGCAGCACAACTTTTCCTACAGTAAAAACAAGGCTCTGGGAGTTACACTAAAGCCAAATATTCTGCAGAGGAGAAACTTCAAAAAGATAAGTATGACTTGCTGATATAATGATATTGTTCTCAGCGTGCCATTACAAACTTAACTCAAATGAACAGATAATTATTCAGGGAAAATGTTTGGAAGCAGACACAATTTTTTTCTAATCACCCATAACTGAGTTTTTTATTCTAAGCCGTAATTAAGATGGCAGAGAGATGTTGTTATCACTGCACAGTTAGTTAATTTTCGGCTATTCAAGGACACAATTCTGCTCAAGCTACAGTCTTTTGGTAAGTTCTGGTACACTTTGAAATTAGACTTTAACACAGTTACAGCCCTTTTTAAAAATCCCTCTCTGACTTTTTTTCCTCTCAAAACAAAGAAGGAGAGAGAGAGAGAGTACAAATGAATGAAAGTCTGTGGGAGGAAAACTGTCGTCAAAAGGGTTCAAGAAGAGCATTATGAGGGTTATTACTGTCACTATGAAAACTTAAAATGAAAACACTCCAGTCGCACAGTTTCCTCTCTTGCACCCTGGACTTTTTATGACTTCTTTTTTAATACTGTTGGGTTATAAAGACTTCTTGGTCATAAGGAAATCCTTTTTCAAAACCCCATATAATCATTTGGGGGTAAAAATACACAAAATACTTATTTTACTCCAAAACCCCAGCTCTTCACATACCTTGTTAACCCATGTGTCACAGTGTAATTACCTCTGTCTGTGTCGTAGAGGAAGACAAATCGGTTCCAGTCGTAGTGGTCCAGCAGCGAAAGTAGAGCCCCTCTGATGGACGGCCGCAGCTGCAGGGTGAACTGGCCCTCTCCTTCTGTGGGGAAGCTGGGCGTCACCAGGCTGATGTGCAGGGCCCCACAGAACGACGTCAGCGTGTTCACAGAGCGCTTGTCGTAAAGGCCGAAGATGGCAAAGACCCCCCTGGAATACTGGGAACAGACTGATGCACAGAGGGGGGGGAAGGAGGGGTGTCGGGGATAGAAGGATCCAGGTGGAAGAAGGGGGATAAACGAGGGGAAAAGGTGAAAAATGTGGAAAAACATAAAACAAAATACATTCAGTGAGACTGTTTTTGAAAGCTTAGCATTGATTTGACAAATTAACAGACTAGATAAATAAGAAAATTAAAGGATAGAACTGAGGGAGACACATGGTACCTAATTAGTTGACACATTGGAATCTGGCTAAATATGTCAACTATTTTAATGAGCAACAGCTTCAGCTTGTGTCAAGGATACCTTTTCACTCCTAATTAGACCCAAATCAGTGCTTTTGAGTGGTATGTCAGCATCCATAAATCTTGAAACTGAACCATTAATCAGTTTAATAGAAGTCTTGAATAGATTCCTCTGACAAAAAGTACCCTATCTATAAAAAAAAATTATTGATCTTTGGCTGCAAATGTCTTTTTATGTCGAGTTCTGTTTGAGGTTTCTGCCTGTGAAAAAGAAGATTATTCATGTTACTGTTGCCAATTATGTGCTCATGGTGGAAAAAAGTTGGGTCTCTGTATATGCTATGTGTAATTAGAAAACTTTTGTTGTGATTCCCTATATAAAAAAATAAAATGAATGAAAAGAAAAATCCTTCCCAGTCACTTCAAGCAGATGTAATTTCAAAATGTAAGCCCACACATTTACATGTGAATGGGTAGAAATCAAACTGCACTGTAGGCCTCTGGCAAGCAATTTTTTAATTTTCAGACAGGCACTAAATCATTCCCAAGAGGCAAAAACTAGCATGGCTGCTTTTACACTTGTTAATGAAATTTCAGCCAAATATTCCCGCCTGCTTTGAGCTTTACATTCTTAAGATCCATCTATCCTCACTCACTCACACACACACACACACACACACACACAATGATACCAAACCCTTGACCGAGCCGCAAGCTCACTTCAAATGTGAAGTCATTTTCCACTACAACACTGCACCTCGGTCTTCAAACAACCCGAAGCTTTCAACCATGACAGAGAGCAGAGTGAAAGGCACAGACGTCCTTTGCTATCTCGCTTCCATAAAAATCTCTCCTCCGCCTCAGTTCGTCGTTCATCCGTGCCGCTCGACCAAAACAGATTTTGAACACAAAAAAAAAATCTCTTGGGTGTGTGAAACGGAAAGTACAGCAGATTTTGACAAATCAACCGAAATGTGCACACGAACCCTTCTAAGGATTACATAAGTGAAATAACTAAAAGTGTTCGTCAACCATTTTCTGTACAGCCTTTAATGTTTCTCCTAGTCTGCCATTTTTCCTCTGTCATTCTCTTATTTCTTTTCCTCTTCTCCCTGTTTAGCCCCATTTATCCTTTCAGCTCGGTTCTTCTAGGCAGGGGTGTTTTAAGCTGGAGCTCCGTCCTGCGTCATTATTCACTCTCCAGCCTGTAATACACGTCACACTGGAGTAAACAGGGGAGCGGGGACTGCAGACTTTGCTTTTGGCAACAACCGACCATCACCCTTTAACCTTTTCCCTTCTTTTCCCTCCTTTCATCTCCTTTTGCATCACTTCAAACCTTCTCCCCTCTCTTCTGTTTTCAGAACAGACACTGCATCCATCCTCTTTCTTCCACTCTCCTTCATCTCATCCTTTTCGACTGCCTCCTCTTTCTGTTCCTCCCTCCCTCTCTCCTCCTGGGACTCAGAGTAATTCCATTATCAGCTATAAGCCTCAGTAGGGGTAAACACTGAGGGAGATGCAGCTTTGGTTCTTCGGCTTGTGGCAATTAAACAAAGCCGAGGCCTCTGCACCCGGGAGGTGATAAGGCAGGGATTTAGCCTCTGATTATGACAGCAGCTAAATGTCTTCAATTCAAAGAACTAGCATACTACGTACTTAGCATGCGTCATTCAGAAGAAGCTGAGTCATGTCGTCCTCAAAGTCAGCAAACTTAGTGTCTTCAAAAAAAGATTTTCCATGGATTTCCAGTTTTTATTTGATAACTCGGAGCACATTGCAAGAAGGAGCAAGCTTATTAAGATGTGCGTGTTTAACTTCTGAATGACAGGTGCTATATTTTAACCAGACACAGGATCAGTCTAAAACCTGGAATGTTAACAATGTTGGTACAGAATCCTTTAAGCAGAAATCACAATTAAGCAGTCAGGAGACAAGAGCAAACGTTCATCTAAAAATAAAATAACAGCAAAATGACAAGGATTGAAACTAGGGATGTTAACAATTAATCGATTATCGATTAATTGGTCGTTAAGAATTTGCTCGACCTAGAAAAATGTAGGCCTACTTGATTTACTGATTTGAAATATCAAGAACGTGTCTCATTTCAACCTCCTTTTATCACTGCAATGGTGTATTTACAAAGTGTTGCAACGATGCTGGACCCTCTACACAAACATCTGAGTTTTTTAACAAACGCACAATCAAAGCTGGTTGAGTTGGGAGAAGCGGTGCAGGTGGCTATCCCGAACCCACAGGCTAACGGTGCTGGACACGACAGAGACACACCGTTACTCGCTGCAGCCGTGCATCAGCTCTGGGCAATGGCTTTTCTTTTGGGGGAGCAGTATGCAACAGTTCCTGCCGCTAAACGCATAGATACGGAGGTGGATAACATTTAAACGCTAAACTGTTAGAAAAACACTAAACGCACAGAGCAACAGTGGTTACAAGAGGGATGTACGGACAGTGGACCTTATCGCTCCCTCTCTCTCTGCTGTTGTGAATCTGCACTCTTGGTTTGCTCATATATTTTGCTGCGTCTTATCTTTCTGCAGGAGGCGAGAGGGAATTTTTTTTAAAACCTGATTCATTTGCGGTGGGCACGGTGCGGACGGCGCGCACGGTCCCTGCGACCCTCAAGTCATTTCATACTGATTGCGGTCAGAGCGGCCCGAAGAACAGAAATCAGTGGTCCTGCGGAGCCGTGAGGTCCTCGCGTGTGTCTGCACTCTCTCCCCCGCTCTCTCTTGAGCACGCAGCAATTTTATGAATAAATGAAAAAATGTAATGATAACAGGTCGGAAATATAGGCCACTTAGGCGGCCCAGGTATCGTCTATTTGTGGGAAACACTGCGTTTATTTAACAAGTCGGACGCCCCCGCCGCGAGCTCAAAAAGTGTAATTTGGTAGCCTATTCAGTTTATTTTAAATTTGATTTGATATTTCATTATAGGCCAGAACGTAATGTTTTACGCATGCAATATTAGAGAATGTGTTGCTGTGGGAAAAAAGACAGCTACAGTTATAATGTGGTTGCATAGCGAGGATGTTTTTATGAGCGCGTGCGGTATTCAATGAACGTTATATAGTCGGCCTTAACATTTGAAATATGTAGAGGGCGGACAGATCAATGTTTCATTATGCAATTCTGTTAGAAATTATGTTGCTGAGCAAATAAAGCTTTGATTGAGGAAGAAAAAAGCGCATTTGGTATTGTTTGTTTAAGCAAAACGTTCATGTTTTTAAACCACGATTAATCGAGTGATTGATCGTTAATTTTACCAATCGTCGAGTAAGTCAAATGATTAGAATTTGCAACCCTAATTGAAACAAAACGCAAACAGAGACGGTTTGTTAAGATATGTTGCATTTATTTAGATAGAGACATGGAGAGGAATGCATTCTTTCTGTTCAGTCATGTTGCTCGTGTACCGCTGCAAAATGGCTCTTTGCGGAGAAAAATAATGTGCTTACACTGTGTAAGGACAAACAAGAATAAACATACAATTGGATTTCTTTGACAGCAGTGTCATTGCAAATTCCATTACCTTTGCTCTAAAATAAGTTAGCGTTTTCTGGGATCAGCTGTTTTTGGGAAGAGAGCATAGAACAGAGAAGCGGCAGATAGATAAAGAAAGCATTACACATGTGAACTGACGTACTGGGTAACAAGCAGAGTTGAGTGCTGCTCCCATGCCAACTGAAGCATCTTTATAGAAACTTGACAAAAGTACTGGCCTAGATGCAGTCTGTGACATCACTATCTGAAAGTTTTATTTGTCACCCAGCTCCTGGGTTTCCATCAAAACTTACAGAAATATTGATAGCCTTAATCCCAAAACATTCTATTTTTAACAATATCAAGACATCTGCAGCCATAGTCAGACAGGCCCAGAGCATATAACAAAAAAAATATCTTATTCTCAGTCTCATGCTTCATTCATCCACATTATTTTCTCTCCTATCTTTCACCTCTTCCCTCCCTTATGACCTTATATCGAAGCCTTCTGATCCTTTGCCTCTCCTCCTTATTTTCTCCCATATTTCTCGATCTGATGTATCTCTAGATGGGCTTGTTTCTTTGCAACCCCGTCCAACAGCAGCTCCACCTCCACTACCACCACCTCGCCGCAGGGTTGGAATGTGCCAGACAGTGGCATCATTGTAATAAAATGTGTGCTAAGCTTGCTCCATAAAGCTTTAATGAGAGGAAGGGACCAGCAGCACTGTGCATCATCACCACCACAGTAAAAGCATCCGACACAATAGGTCTCCTGGGACATCCTCTACCTGCACCTCCGATGCCTCCCCCTCATCTCCATATGTTCGATTTTTTTTGTGTACAACCCTCTGTCTTTTTCAGGTTCCTAATTGCTCGCTCTGTCTGTCAAACCTTGTCTCATCCCCAGTGCAGACTTCTCCATAAATCTCTTTTAAAACCTTTTTCCCTTATCAGCATTACTCCATACTGTATATCAAGCCCTAGCATGTGTGCATCTTCCTCTCCAGCTTCCCCTGCCTCTCTCTGATTCATTTCTCTCCGTGCCTCTCCATCATGTGAATCCTCTGCACATCACTTTACTTCTTGTTGTTCAAATTCAAATGTGACCATTTGCATAACAGGGGAGAGAATGCATTGCTTAGGTAGCACAATACTTTACTAATATGTTAGCCCTCTTTGCATCTTTTGTTGTTTTCTATTTCTCTACCCTCTCCCATATTTGTCCCGCCCATATTCTTTCTTCTTTTTTTTTTTTACACTTCTCAGCACAGTGCTTATGTCTCTGGGCCGGCTGCTTGTTTGTGTTTCATATGACAGCAAGAACAGATGCTCACAGATAAACCTGCTGCTGATTTCCCTGTCACTGCACCACAGCACAAAAAAATAAAAAGCAACACACACTTACATAGACACAGTCTATGCACCCATTTTTTAAACACACAAAAGCAAGAACTATACCATCCTCAAACACACACATTCAGCTTTACAACCTCCTGCCCCAAATCTGTGCATGCTTCTCACCCATTAGTGTGAATAACAACCATCTACAGCAGCTGCAGAGACATTGTACACACAGAAACACTGCAAAGATACCCCGAGCTCATATAACCTGCAGCCAAAGGCCAAATATGAAGGAAATATCTGAATAAATGAGCTTTACGAGCTATAAAACCCATACGTTTTTTTCCTCCTGGCATTGCCCCTGGTTACCTGCAGTGTAGCACAGTGATACCTGGAGGGCGAAGGAAGGTAAATGCCAATCGTAGTGTTCATTAGCTATATAATTACAAGAAGAATCAACCACCCAAAGCTTTACACTGACATTCAAGAAATGTGCTGTTGTATGCTCAAGAGGAGTGAGCTCTTGTTTCTGTTCTGTTACAGAACCACGTGAAAAGCAAAGGACTGGAGCATCCTGCAACAAGAAGAATGGTGTTTCTTCAGTGACTGAAACTGTAGGCTAACACAGTCTGACACAACTAGTTCAAAGTGTGAATTAAATTAACACTTCTTGTCAGTTATAAATACTGAAAAAATGGTAAGTATGCAGTATGGAAAAGGATGGGTTTTCTGTTGCTGTTACCGTGGTTTTAGAAGACTAAAGTGGGACAGAAATGAATAGAGTTGCGTGAGTTTTCCGAACTAGTAATATCAGTTAATGAACTTTGACAGATGCTTAAAAAAATGTCCAACAAAGTAGGCTTTAAAAAGGAAAAAAACTATAGAAGTTGTTCCAAAGCCATATGACTTGTACTATCATGTTTCAAACTAAAGAAATAGATGATAAATTGTTAAAACATTACCCACAAGTAAGGATTCAATTTAAAATGTAACACTTTTATAGTCCCAAGCTTCGACGGTACAAGCTTCACTTTATGCTATTAAAGGTTGACATGGCACAAGGTTTGTATTGTATGGTTGAACCTTGTATTCTCATATAAACAACTACATGAACATCATCAATATTGTACACATTCATGCACATTTCTCAAACATTTTCACTGTAGGATATCTTGAGAATAGTTGCTTAACACTTCTGTCCTCACAATGAGTTTCTTTAAACAGTTTTCTTCAAGCACAACCCTGAATTTTTAGGAAAAACTATTCCTAAAAAAAACACAGAAACAGAGATCATGAATACACACATGGAAAGCAGCCCTCATTACTGGTTTCCGGCTGCGCTATAACTAACTTTAGCTCAATTTGACACTCGATGTGCAGCAAAACAACAACCCTTTTCATTTGAAGTATTTGGCAGTGTTCAGCCTTAGCCAACAAAATCCGATGAAATATGTTGCAAATAAACAAAACATACTGATACATAATCTGACAATGTTTTTATCCAGAGTTAGCAGGTGCAGTGAATTTAATTTAAACATGATTTTGAGGATGGCTTAAGACCAGAAAGCTTTAGCTGATCTAGGTTAAGGCTCTGAAATGCTGTTTCCCTAATTAATCCAGCTGTGAGTAGTTTTTAACATGTAATGAAACTGACCAGAGAAAAGAGTGGTTATTTCCATACATTTCTCATTGATTGGCTGCGAAAGATACCACAGGAAGTGTCTTCATTTGTAATTTCCAGGGAAAGGTTTCACAGTGAGCGGTACTATAGCCAGGTAAAAAGAAGCAGAATGAGTTTTTTTTTACCAGCCTATATCAGCAAAAATATCAAATGTATCTGTTGACAGGGTTTGCCAAAATTGACACAAACCCAGCTCCCCATGCCTGTATTGCAGTGTGCAGGAGATCCATCTTCCCTTGTCTGTATCACTATCTTTTCATAAAGTCATGGGTACTCTTAAAGGAGCAATATGTAACTCTGACACACAGCGTTTAAAACTGGTGCTGCAGTCCAAAATAAAAACATTGAAGAGAGCTGTCTCCACCTGCGCCCTTGATGCGCACACGGGTTGCCATGTCGCGGACACTGAAGCTTCAGTGTTTAGCCAGCTCTGCATCTGTCTTGGAACCTTTCTGCATTCTAACCTCTCTCCATAGTTTTTTAAAAAACGTCTCCAATAATTATCCCAGTTTCACCACGTTTCTGGTTGCGAAGCTTATTAGACAAAATGCAGAGGATTTTTAGGTTGGGTAGAATCAGTTATATCTGAACAAGTTCGCTTGCCCACTTCCATCACTGCAACAGCTGTTGTTTAGCTGTGATAACTGCATTAAACAGCCTTGTGGGGGCGCCTTAAAACCGCCTTCCTTCTCTGGTCAAAACAAATATAGACCTTTCCGGACCAGAAACGAAACTTAGAAAGAGGACATACTGGCTGTTGCATTGTTGACAGAGAAGTCTTCAACATAACATGTTTCCTTGATGTCTGATGATATAGTGAGGTCATTTATGATCTAATCTTACATAATACTCCTTAAATTTACTGAAGAAGAATGTGGAGATCTTCGTGTCTTAATGGCATACTCACAGGGTGGATGGTGCTTACTTTCTTGATAACACTGTCTTTTTTTCTGAAGTGTTTCATAGTTACCTTCAGCTCAAGTGGCATTGTAAAGACAGACAAAAGATCAAATCTGGATTTCAGCAGTAAAGTAGACATGTTACAGTAGTAATTTATGTACAATAAAAACACGACTCACAAAGAGCACATTTTCATCACACATGATTTACATTATTTGTATGTGGTTGGAGGTTGATTCTTATTAATGCACACTTAAAGCTGGTTACTGAATCAGTTTTGAACACTGAATGATGCTGTGAGGGAACCAGCAGAATATCATAAATGATATCAAACTATGGCTGCATCCTTTGGTAGACATGCCAATGTAGATACACTTGTATACTGACAAAGGCATTGCATAGACCAAAATTGGGGGGTTATTATGAAGACTGCAGACAAAAGAAAGTCTGCTGATCAATAGTATCTGGCAGAGAGCACAGTCACTGTATGGATTTCATATTTGTTCCACCTCACTACAACACAGATTACGGAACAATGGGGCAACTTTTCAGGGGGACACTGGGGCACCTGAAGAGGTTAGGAAAAAAAAAAACATTTCTTCATAAAATGGCTTATATCTTTATGTATGTAGAGGTAAAACACCCAGTCAAATGATGCTTTAAGAAATACTCATTATTTAAAAAAGGTGAGATTATTTCCCTAGTCATTCTTATCCTTAAAATACTTATTTTCATTTGAGTTGAAAAAGTCTAATATAACCCTATGACTCCCCCGTGATTTTATTTTACCAGGACAAAAACTTAATGCATTCACGGGCAGCATTTTTTTTTAACATGACAAGTTAAAAGCCGAAGGATCAATATTCTGCAAGAGTGTATGCTCATTACTTTAAAACATGGGCTCAAATAAAAAGGTTTAAAAGGGGTGACCAACTTTTTTAGAGCACCATCAAAAGCTATTTATGACTGAAAGATAAGGAGATTACTCGGTATTATTTCTAAGAGACTTAATTAAAACTTGTAGAGAAGCAAAACATTCTGGTTAAATAAGTTCATTTCTAAAATATGACAAGTCTTGTAAAAATCTAGAGACGTTATAACTGACAGCAGGCCTCAAGTGTGCTCATCTGCAGCTTTATAAAGAGAGGAGAAAAGATAAAGCTCTGCAATCAATAGTCAGGCAGGGGACTTCTGCCACCTTATGGATTTCATATCTGATCCTCTGCACTGGAACATAGTTTACAAGATAACTGAGCCACGCTAAAGCTTCATAAACAGGCGAGCGATTATTGAGAGTGATAGTGTATTGTGCGCCGCGCTGTATCTGTGTGGGCCCGCTTCTCCGTGCTTGTGAATGAGGCCATTCATCCCTCCCTCTTGCTGCCTCCTTCTCCTGTCCTGTCTGTCTATCGTCTCTCTTTCACAAAAGAACGCCTCAAGCTGAGACGAAAAAGGGGACTTCAGTTGCGTTCACAGTGAGGGAAGGGGAGAAGAAGAAACAGAGAGAGATAGGGAGAGAGGGAGAGGAAGAGAGCGGTTCCAAAAACCCACAAGGGGCTCTGACAGTGACGAGAGAGTGCGAGTGTGCCAAGAGACACTGCAGAGAGGGAGAGAGAGATAGAAGAGGTAGGGGAAAAAAGCAGAAGAAATTAGTTACTGAAAGTACACAAAAACAGAACGAGAAAGCAGGAAAATACTGCCCTGCTGGCCAGAGAAGGGGAAGAAAAGACTGAGTATTAGTCCTTTAATGCTCTCTCTTGATTCAACCTCACACATGCACGCAGCTGCTTCAAAATAATTCCATGACATTTTTTGGCATCCCTGTCTGAACTGATGAGGTCAGAGGTGATGGACTCTTGGGTAAAACTGCCACACTGTCACTTCTTTATTCTTTTTGATTACATCTTTACACCTCTCTGCACCTGTTCTTCCTCTTCCTCCTTCTCCTCCCCAGACTTCTCCTCCAGGCTCTGTCCCTGAGGCTGCATGAATAAAGCTTCTAAGACTAAGAGCACTGATTTGGGAAAATGAGGGCCAGTGCCCATGAGGGGGACAGCTATCTCTGTGGCCTTTGGTGTTGCCACAGTTGGCAAATATATGCTAATAGTTTCTGACACATGCATTCCTCCCTTGTGTCTTCTAAGAAGTGAAAAAAAATACTCTCTTAAAAAAACAAAACATTTGGATCCTGCTGCCAGATGTGTGAGGGCTCGGTTTTCACCTGAGGATGATTCAAAAAGTGATCACTTGTTGGCTGTGATAATAAAAAAACAAGGAATGTTTTCGACTTGTAATGGCTTCCAATTCTGTTGTTCAAAAGGAGTTGTGTCTAAGGTTCAAAAGGGGATGATGCCAGCTTAATTTCATGCTCAAGTTTCCAAATGCGTTACAAATATTTTTGTTGATGCATTTAACTCTTTTTAATTTTATTTCCTTTGTCTTAATTTTTTTATTCTAAACACTGTACGAGACAATACTCAGATGCTGCTTGAAATACAACTTTACTATTTGACTTTTGTAACAGCTATTCTATTTTGATTTCAACTTATTTACATTTTTTCTACAGTTGTATAATTAGATGGCCAGCCTATCTACCCAAATATGTTATAATATATATGTTTTTATGCCACTACTTTACACCAGCATATCAGTTTTTTAAGGAAGCAAGGTACAACTAGAATGTTTTCTATCAGCCCAGTTTGGAAACATTGTTAAAAAAAAGTAAGCTTGAGTAAGTTTTGTTTGACCACGTGTCTCTCTGGAAGGGGCTGTGCCTTGGGCTTTCTCGCTCCATGTCCTATTGTTTACAGTGAGAAGGCAGACTCAGAGAGCAGAACAAACACCTAGCTGTGGGAGTGTCGCATACTTTCTGCCCTTTGTGATGTCATGGAGGGAAAATCTCCAAACGGCCTGTTTGAGCACACTTTTTCTGAAAAGTGGAGCAGGTAAATGACGGAGAGGATGGACTTTGCTCATAATTGGGGGTCAAGACACAAATTAGTGTTAAAAAAAACATGGTAAAGTGCATTTTCCATAAAATGTGACCTTTAAGCTCAGTCTGCTGGACCTGTTTAAATGCAGCTTACTAAAAACACATCTGTTAACACAGTTGCATGAAAATATGGTCAATTGTTCATGTTTTTGGTTCAAAATAGATATAACTAAAATAAAATATAACTAAAAATACCTCATTATATACTACTGTCTATATTTTCTGCTTGTATGAACTGTTAGAGTTTGAGATATGATGAAGTTCTTCCTGTATCATATTAAGGATGTGATGCCTATAATTAAAATAAAGATCCTCCCAAAATGAGGCCATGTCTTAATTATCAGTTTGTGGCTCATCTCTTTTTCAGAGGGAAAAGGGGTCTGAGGGAATTACATGTAAAAGTAATTGAACACTAATGTTGAGTGCTGCTACTATTTCAGTCCAATGAGCCATGGATCTGACCAATCAGCACTTATGTTTCCTTTTCAATACAGTCAAGAGGAAATAAAACACATTCTGGTAACATCCCATTAGTGTCTGGAGTTCATATCTCTTAGCTCAGCAAATTACTCGGAACATCGGGCTCGTCTGGCACAAACAACAAGTGACAGAGTTTGGCCCGGTTGTTGCTTTTCTGTCTAAAAGCCAAATCGGCTGGGGTCAAGTATTCTGGATATTTACTGGAACTGGAGCCCATCATAACCCATGCTGGCCAAACAAATAAACAAAAAGAGCAGGCAATTGGCTTAAGTGGCCAGTGAAGAATGATGTCTCTCCTAAATCATGATAAGTACATACTGTACATCTGTCACAACATTTCAAGACAGTTTCAGATGTGAGACCATGAGCAGATAATTCTTGGTCTGAGACATGATGTTGCAACATCACACACCATGACAACATTGGCTTAAATATATACAGAAACTGCCTTCAAAAATTAACAATTTGACTAAGTGAGCTTTAAACCAAATAGATTTATGTTATTAATATTAAACCAAGCAGAATAAATTGGGTGGAGAATGAGCACCATACCTTCAAGTTCTGCAGCATGTTGCTCCAGAACACCTCACCACAACAAAACAACAACAGGATTCTCTTTTGACTTGAATATCACATACTATCCTCCTGTTCAACTAGTTTAAATAAGCCTCAGAGGTCCCAGAAACATGTCTGTGAAGTTTCTTGTTAAAAACCCACTCTGATCCTGTATTTTATCATGCCTCTAAACCCCTCTATACAGCCCTGCTCAGAACAGGCTGTTTCTGTGTCTGTAGCTTTAAATGCAAATGAGCTTTGTCTGACCACACCCCTCTGGAAGGGCTTGGGTGGCTAAGGGTATTCTCGCTCCATGCCCTATTGTTTAAGGTGAGAAGGCAGACTCAGAGGGCAGAGCAAACACCATGCTGTTACTGCCGTTTGCGATATAATAAGGGAAAATCTCCAAACGGCCTGTTTGAGCACAAATTTTCTGAAAAGTGGAGCAGGCATAAGACAGCGAGGATGGCCTTTTTTCATTCATGGGGGGTTTGTAGAAAGGCTAGGGACACGTGTTAGAAAACCATGGTAAAGTGTATTTTGCATAATAAGTGACCTTAAAGCTCAAGATGAGTCAGCTCGAATAAGAAAAGGATCCTTATTATTAAGTTGACCATGGCCACACATTTTAATAACGGCTCAGTTATTGCTATCCATTAATTGTAAACATTTAGGCAGCAACTACATTAAGCAATTCCAACTTCCAGAATCTCTCACCTTTTCATGAATAAAACATTGCTTGTTATCCTGGCAACATTGTAAAACATGTCCTTAGGTCCTGTGTTCACTGAGGTGTTATAAATCTTGTAATACTTGGACCCGGAAAAAAAGAGACTCTTGCCAAAACTGTGGCTGAAAGCAAGTCTTCTTACAGAATTATACACCAGTAGAATAAGCATTAACAAATGCATGCACACCTGAATACACACATATTTGTGGAATATATAGTAGAGACGCTCTGCAGAAGCTTTGCCTCACAGTGAGGTCTGCAGCCACAGAGATAAAAGATTGAGGAAAGGAGAGAGAAAGTAAGAGAACAAGAGAAGAAGAAAAAAAATCACCTGCCATATTGCTTTGCTGTGTACCCGTAGGACATAATCCCTTAAACAGGGCTAATCTTTGTGTGCTTATATGTGTGTGTGTGTGTGTGTGTGTGTGTGTGTGTGTGTGTGTGTGTGTGTGTGTGTGTGTGTGTGTGTGTGTGTGTATGATAAAGAGAAAGATAGAAAGAGTAAGAGAGAGAGAGAGAGAGAGAGAGAGAGAGAGAGAGAGAGAGAGAGAGAGAGAGAGATGTGACAGAGAGCCTTTTTACTCCAGTCATCTTTAAGCACTACTAACAGTAGCTAAAGCCCTGCGGGCCTGTCCGGTGCGAACACAGTCATTCATCACACGCACACACACACAGACAGACACACACACACACACACACACACACACACACACACACACACACACACACACACACACACACACACACACACACACACACACACACACACACACACACACACACACACACACACACACAGACTGCTGATATCAAAACCATTCATCACAGCAGACAAGGGGAGAAGGAGGGGAAGAGAAGAAAGTGAGGAGGGGAGAAGAAACACGCTCACTATATGCAGGACTGATACTGTATATATGCGCTGTGCTTTCATCTCCTTCTGAGGCAGCGATAACACAGAGAAAACCTGCTAAAAAACACAGATTTCCTGTGGTATGACACTCCTGGAAAGCACTGCTCTCTTATGATATTCTTTGCTTATTTTGCTTGCTCTTCTGTATCCATGTATAAACCTTTAAATATTTGTATCTTGTCAATTTCACACAAACATGAGCCAGGAGACCCCATGTGCATGGAGACATTTCATCTATATGTGTTTTTTTTTTAAGCACAGCCTCTGTTGAGACACGTCTCTGTTTTAGTGCCCAAACATGATGAGTGATCTGAACGGCAGCCCCGCAGAGAAATAACTAGGGCATAAGTAGATGTCATTTTACAGAAGTGTGCATGCAGCAGGGACTGCTGGGATATTAGTTAACAGCAAATGGTCCGTTTGTTCTTCATGTCGTATCACAAAACCCAGTTCTTCCATCCAGGACACATATTAAACTGATGAATAAAGTAAAAACATGAGATAGAATCACTTTGAAAAAATGAGACAACAGCTTCTCCGAATTAAATGTCAAAATACTTTGTTTGCAAATGCCCTTTAGAAAGTCACATGGAAGTGTAGTGAAAGACAGCATCATTTGTCTGGGCCCTTAAACCACTACAAATACAGGAAGTTTTGGAAAAATAAATCCATTATATAATAAACTAAGGGTGACCCCAAATATAGTCCAAAATTCAACGATTTGTTCGCAAGAGTCTCATATGCATAAGCGGGTGTTCACTCAGTCGAACACCCGCTTATGAAACAAGGATCATTCCATTCCAGCTATGTGTGGGTGCTCAATGTGTTTATAGATAAATCATGACTCATATCCTTTCTTGGTATACATATTATAAATGAACGTATGGATTTTATAAATGCAATACTGAAATTGTACTTTTAATCACTCTCCTTCGTGTGTGCATTAATTTAATCGGCACGAGTTATCAATTCTAACGGCATATCGACGTGTTCAGAATTTCATTGGCTACAAGAAATGTCAGTCATCTGCACAGTTGCGTGCGATTGGCCGGGTATTTATACATCAGAACAGGGAAAGGCACCTCTTGGCCATTATAGGCCGCGACCAATGAATTGAAGGTTGTAATTGGCTTAATGAGTTCAAAGGCCAGAGTGCGGCCGCTATTTTGATGTATTGCAGTCAAAAAAGGTCATTTTCAAAAATGTATTTTCACACACTAATACAGTGGGAAATTGCAATTGAAAAAGTGTTTGCAAATTTGAAACAATCTGTGGAACTTTATGGACGTATAGTGTTTGGATTAAATCTGTTAATGGATTTGGATCGTCGTGACTCTTGCCAATGCGACAGGACCAGTTTTGTTGAAATAATATGATCAGGAGAGTACAGTAAATTGTAAGTCAAAATACTGTAAAAATAGTTGTGTCTATGTTGTTGGTCTGACAGATGCACGTCGATGGTCCGGTCAGTGTGTTATGTGTTAAGGTGGACTATCCCATTTTGTGGCATCTCGGCTGGCCATTAAATTGTTTTAGTTTCTGCCCTCTGTCGCTCTTCGTCGTTTGATTATCTAGTTGTTTCTGGGTGCAATAAAGTATCTTCTTCCATCTTCTGGTTTTCTTTCTACTTTGAGCTATGAGCCTTCTGCATTGTAAATGGGCATGTGTAATATCGTTATAAGGTCACCATAATGCAGACTTAATGAGTTAGAAAAATGATCCATCAAGTCCTAGAAGAAATTGTCATCCCAAGTCTAAAAGATAGATCGTCAATTTTGTGGTTTATCTCTTATGTGGGAAATGAGAATATGGATCAATAAGCACAGAAAAAAAGAAAAGAAACAGTAAACGATCAGTCTACGATAAAATCTGACCAATCAGACTTGACAATGGAAGTCCTTGGTCTGGGACATCCCTATAATAAACCAAGATAACACTGATAACACTTCCAAGGAATGTATTAGTATAAATTATGATTGTTTGGATCATGTTGAATTGAGTCAAGAGTCTTTGTTTTTAGACAAACATACATTTGGGACTGAACTTGGCATTTTGAAGTAAGATTTAAGCCTTAATCTTACGGAAATCCTAAGTACTGGATTTCAATCCTAAATATTGGATTGTCTGGTTTGGCGTACAACCATAAAAATACGCATCCTGCAAAGACGTTTACAGGTTCAGGGAAAATCTCACGTGAGTCTTTCAAACACAAGTATGGGGTCTGAAAGTAGTAAAAATGCCAAGGAATGTCCTCCAAAATTCAAAAAAAATTTCCAATCCAAAATTTCTATTGTTAATATGTTTTTATTCTCTGTTTTTTAATTGTCTTTTAATTCTTGCATTTTATTTCACTTTATTGTATGACATGTTATGATGTGAAGCACTTTGAGTCTGCCTTGTGTATGAAAAGCGCTATACAAATAAACTTGCCTTGCCTTGCCTTGAAGGATACTACAAAACACACCCATACGCTGTTTTCAAAACCACGTTTCAAAGGACATGGATTAAAAAAAAAAATCATTTTTAAAAAGTAATTTCTTAGACATTATTATTTGATAGGAACCGTAACCTTAAGAAACTCTGTGTTCTCACAACAAAGTAGAGTGACTGTATTACAATCTGTGGTGGATTTGTGGAGCAGTCTGAACCTGACACTCAAACAAAGAACAGACTTTACTTCTCTTTAAAAAGTGTGCAAACACAACATTTTTAAAAAGGGAGAGAGAAGAAGAAAGGTTGTGGTGGCTCGTCAATGTGTCTTTGCTATAAAAAAGGAATACATGTTATGCAATGTATACACAATTCTTTAGCAACCTCGCCTCTAATGTGTTTGTGTTACATTTTGCAATTATGGTAAAGGTGTACAGTTCATTTTTATAAAGATTTTTTTATCTCTTTATTTTAACATGTTCAAAATAAAGAAAGTAATTACCATACTAAGTTACAACAAAAACAGGACTTATAGGTTTATGATCATTTTGGTTAAAACATGCAATTTTTTCCAGCCCAGAAACCCATTTCACTTGGTTTATCTCTGAGTTAAGGCCCCCCTCTCTCATGACCCAGGTCTTGGCTACAGGTTTTTGTCAGTTCAGTCTGAGGCCTGCTAGGTTGTCCTGTGCACAAGATATTGTTTCCTCTTGTTTTACCTGCTTTTTAACCTGATTTGTCCTGTGATCCAGGATCAAGGCAACCTCTGCTCTGCAGCTCCTCAGCCACCGGTCTCTCCACACAGCCTACATCTTTGCATAACCGATCTGAAATCTTTGCTGCATCTTAATCCTTTTATACTGATTCACCTGAGTCTTTGTTCTGCATTTTGGGTCTAAAGGAAACTTCCACTCTCATAATGCTCGCCATCTGTGGGTCTATTAAAAAAATGACAGACCTTCTTTGCATCTGATTGAAATGAGTTATAATACCACCAGACAATGCACTTATTCTTAAGAGGACAGTACAGTCCTGAAACTTCATCTGAAAATTGTGCTTAAGTGCCAGTAATTTTAACATTAAATGCATCACTGCGGCTTTGGATTAGTGTCTAATGCCAAAGGTAGTGCTGCATCTGGTGTGCTTTCTTCAGTACAAAAGTTTAGTGTTCACACACAGCAAGGTTCCTGTTTTAATTTACGTATTTAAATGTAGTAGTTTAAATCCATCTAAGTCCCAATATGTTTCTTTTAGTGCTGTAATTAAAGCTCTAACTACTGACTGATGCATCATGATGCAGACGGTGTGACAGTGAGACTGAGAACCTGTCAGAGATAAATTTGTGTAACCTTCTCTTCTTTTGTCTTCTTTTGCTGTTAAACTGCAAAATGTCTCCCTGCCTCTCTCACTCGTATGTCATCATTGACCTTGTCTGCTCTGCTTTGACAATAAAATGTATGGTGATCCAATGGTATAAAATAAGAAGAGCGAATGTAGTTTCTCAGGGAGCAAAGCGATACAAAAAAATTGTTCCTAGCCAAAAAACTGCATCTGCTTACTGGACTATGTATGCAGGTGTTTGTTTGTGTCTGCCCTTCCAGCTGAGTAGTGACTGAGTGGGCTCACAAGATAAACAGAGCAGTAATTTCACAGAGGAAATGACACCCAGCACCCATTTCTCCTGCTGTCTCACTCCTCACCTCATTATTCCTCATTCCTCCTTTAGTCCATCCATCTCTTTCTCTTGTGTAGCGCAACGTAATGATTCAAAACTAAGAGTTCAGACAAAGATGGACATCACTTTTGAAACAACAGCATAAGAAGGTTAATCTTTAATATGAAACCTCGTCGCTCAATAGGGGGACATACAAGCAGACATCTCTCTCTCTCTCTTATCCGAGGAGCAGGTGTCAAACATGACTAGCACAGGTAAGCAGTATATTTGGAATATTTCCTGCCGAACATTTTTGCCATTGAGATCTTGATCTGCCGGACAACTGCACATGATCCCCGACAAAAGCTGGTAGAAACTGGCTGATGTAAACCCTGGCCAGTTGTCTGTTGATTGGTCTGAACCTCAGTTCCACTTTTCCATATTTTAAAGTGTAAACTTGTAAAGAAGGGCATTGAACTTCCCATTGCTCTTTATAGGAGTGTCTCAGTGTGTCATTGGTGTGTGAATTAGGCCTAGTCCACATGTAAGTGGGTATTTTTTTAAACAGGTTCTCCTCCTCCGTTTAAAAATTGTTTGAAAAAAAAATGTGAATGGAAAAAGACGGATTATCAATGGTACAGTATTGTTTGTTTAAAGTTTCCATCAAAAAAGATACTTCACATAAAACTAAGAGTATTCCCCTTAGCGCTTCAATGGGAGTTCTGTCTCTACGAGATAAAAGCTGTACAATAAACTACAAACTGTTTAAAAATCATGGAAGGCAGTCCTGATGAGGTATAGACTGCATTAACTACAGCATATAAAGTCAAAGAGAATACAAAGCTACCTTTTTAAATGGATGTGCTAGTTTTATGTTAGATACTTAAGTGGATAATCTGGCTAAACAAAAAGCAAGAGCAATAATATTGTTAAGGACTTTATTCTTATTCATTATTTATTAGAGCAGATAACGTTCTGCTTTTAAGATGCTGTCTCTCAACCCCAACACTCCTAACACAAGTTGCCAGTAGGATTGTTAACAAAGACCAGTGGATGGATAAAAAAGCCTTGGCACCGGGTGTCAGATATTTGCTGCCTAAATTGGAAGACTTAAGATATTGGCTGTTGACTCAATTGTTGCAGTCAATAGCTTGTGGTTTTCAAGATTGTTCTAAAAGAGACTGGGGAGAAATACAAATCTTTAAAGTATTTGCTATGTTGCAGATTCACGAGTTATCTGTTGTTGCTCTGTTCTGTTTGCATTTCAGCTTCAATTGTCTGCATGTAAACAATTCAATTGTGTCTGCTGAGCCTCCTTCTCTGGCCTCTTTACCTCCTTGTTTGCAATGAAAAAGACGTCTGCTTCTAACAATGTATAAAGCCCAAAATATTTTTTACTCAGTGCGCTAGTGTGATTAAAGTTAAAAAACAATTTCCCCCAAAGAGCTTTGTGCTTCCAGTAGTATCATATCGTCTCATAGCAACAGTAGGAACCACGACTAGCACTTTCCCCAAGCATCTGCAAAGTGTTGTCGCTTGCTAAAAAAAGAGGTGCTTGGGTTACACAAGCCTTAAGTGTGTCGTATTTCTCCGAGAATGAGCCAAGACAGCTATTTAATTAGGAGTGCCAAATCGTATTTGTTTGTATTTATTCCAATTCAGTGATGTGACTCCTGCTCCTGCAGACACTGAACTTCATCTCTGTCTTCAAATGGTCTTGATTATAAGAGATTGTTAAGGGTTTTCTTTAAATTTCAAATAGAAAAACACAAGTAGAGGTGGATATTTCAAATACAGGTTTAATGAAAAATAGTGTACAGATGTTTTGAGAATATCAATGTCAATAGACATAGATATTGTATACACTGGACATTCGGCCTAGGAGATAAAATGCTGAAAACACCTTAGACTTTATACTGTAGGAGCTCCTCAATGTGTCATAAAAAAAGCGGATATCGAGCTGGGGAATACAGGACCATGGTAACAAATATAAGCTCTGAAAACAAATTTGAGGGGTAATTTGTTTCTCCATTTACTTATTAAAAAAAAACAGGAAGTAGCACTTACGTTGTTATGCAAATAGGTTCCCAGACAATCATTCTCTAGACTTGTTGGTTAATTGCAGAATGAGCTTCACAGATTATCATACCTCCCTTTTAATAGAAACTTTGGGATCGAGGTTCCATACAATTAGCCATATATACATATTGTAATCAAAAGGTGAAATAAGAACATATGCAATAAGCACAAGAGCAATTTCAATAATTGTGAAGACAACCTTGTAACAAGTGGTGATGCAGATTTGCATGATTACTTTGACATACCATTTTAGAATGCGACTGTGACAGGTATGGAAAAATCTCAATAATTAGAAGCGCAAAACTGCGTTCTTGCAAATCCATTGCCAGTCTGTGGCCACTGTTTGTGCTGCTTAGCTCCCAGCCTGGGTAAACACAGATTGTCTAAGACAGAAGGTTTGGGAATCCAAAACCAACACATTAATCATTAAAGGAAAGTTGTGAACAAACTTGTCTGGTAATGACACGTTTCCTCCAATGCTAATATAGCTGACAAGGACTGAACGGGTTCCAGATACAGGGGACTAAATTGGGTTAGTTGGATATATAAAACGCTGATAAGCAGGACAGATGAAGCTAATTAGCAAGTGAAAATGGAATAATCTTGCATAATCTTCTGAATAATAGGGGTGGCTAGTTGATGTATATAAATAGCCTGCCTGTGATAATATTTGAGGTTGATTCCTTCTGTACATTCTGTTGATTGCAATGCAGTCAGTGGAAAAGTGTAACTTCCACTCTATAGAATATAAACTATTTTTTTCTCTGAAATTGTTGAAGAGAATACAAATTTGGTTCCTTGAATTAAACAACTGTCAATCTTTGACAAAGCGAGTGGGCAGTAGCTTCATTGTCAGCTCCCCAGAAAGTGGGGATGAAGAATGTGTAATACTTAAGGCAGGGTGAAAGAAATACTGTAATTACAGTAAATAGAGCTTTCATGGTGCAGTTTTCCAGAATACGTTTCGGCTCTCATTACTATAGCAACCATACTACAACTTCCAATCACTTTAATTCCTTTTTTATAGGTTTGCAGAACATATTGTAGCCTCCTTTGCACCCTCACCCGACACCCTCAATTCCAATTGTCAGATGCAAAACTGCCTGATGTGCTGTGTCTACTGTTATTTCCTGGAATTAACAAAGACATTAGGCTCAGCAAAGCATACCTGAATAACAAACAGTAAAATAAAAGAATAAAGAGAAAGAAAGGGTGTATATAGGACAGAATCTAACCCTTGTGTTACTGTGAGTGTCCACAGTCCTGAATGTAACCACACTTTCAGTCCCCCTGGGAATCTCGACACACAGACACACTGTAGGAAAGCAGCATAGTCAACTTGTCCTCAAGCAAAAAGTCAACCTCTGCTGATGAAAGCTAAACACACACACACACACACACACACACACACACACACACACACACACACACACACGCACAAAAATCCATACACACACACTGCCTGATTCACCATCCCTGTATGCTCATAAATTTCTCTCTTTCCTCCGGACAGTCCTCCATAACCTTAGACGAACTTACCAACACTTCACAGCATCGACGATATATACTTAGCAAACACACATAAATTAGGTTTAAACAAACACACTTTGTCTTGAAGCCTGACGACACGAGCCATGATTAAAACAGTTACACCAGTTCTTAACCCAACTGACCAAAAAAGCCTTATGAACATTTTTTTCCTGGTAAAATGTTCAGTCTGCCATCAAAAGCATTTAAACTGACCTCTAAAATATAACTGTGAACCAAATCTATTTTTCACGTTATCCTTGGTTAAAGAACGCAGTTTTATGCTGCCCTTTCACAGTGAAGGGATAATGAATTGGCTCCAAAAGTCTTACACTTCTAAAGGTTGCTGCATGCTCTTCAACCCTCTTTTCGTTACAAAATATACCAATTTACATTCTAGCCTTTTGCTCTGGCACTCATCTGAAGAATTACAATGAGCGAGCTGAAGGAGTTTCAATGTGATGGTCAAGCACAACAGTGAAAAAGAAACCAAAAATGGAATGCAATAATCTGTCAAAATGCCTGGAAAGCTGTAGTGAAGTGACCATGCAAAACATGTTTAAATAACAAAGTAAACACACCAGGGGTTGTAAGAGACTTTAGAGAAACAGGACTGCACCCGGAGGTTTGCTGGTTCAAGTGAAGTGAGGGGAGAGGAGCGAATAGTGCTCTAAGTTCTCTCTTGAACCGTTGTTGGGGTGCCCTTGAACAAGGCACTCAATGTTTATTGCTGCAGTGGAGCTGTTCATTGCCCAGTGAAAAAAAAAAGGGGGGGGGGGGGGCTTTGATGAAAGATAAGTGGTGCCACATAATATAAAAAGGTCGCAGCTTGTAAACTTTGCCAGTGAAGGTAATTAGTGGAAAGATATGTGCACATGTACTTATGAAAAGATCTGCAGTATACAACAGTGGTTCCCAAATTTTTCTGGGCAGATTAACATCATTTCAAGCCCCCCACCACCCCACCATACACATAAACATAATTGCCACACACTAAACCCACTGCCAGTAATGCTCTCTGCAAACACATGTATATATTTTTAGAAGTTAGTTCAAACATTGGCCTCAAAAAGTTAAGAATAGCAGATCAGTCCGTGACAACAAAAACAAAAACAACTAACAAGCCACTTTTCAAGAGGAAGCAATTAAAAGTGAAACTGTAACATCAAACTTTCAAATTTGTGTCGCTGGTGAGGATTCACTTTCAGCTTTATATATACCTCTCACCTAGATGTCCTAGGCCCCACTTTGGGATCACTGATGTACAGTAAGTTACAGGAAAGCTACGTGCCCTTTTTAATGCACGTGGCACGTTTATGTTCGTTTATGGGTGGGGGTTGGGGGGTTACAAAGATTACATTATAATAATCACTGAAGCTTTTATCTTAACTTAAGCATCCATATGCATAATTTCAGGCAAAGTCATCTAACATTCGCATTATAACTAAATTCATATCGTTAAAAAATAAGAATCTGAAAAAGGAAGATAAGGAAGTAATGAATACATATTACTGAAGAGTACAGACTTCAGAAGAAGTTGATCATGTTGATAGAATAAAACCAAAGTGAAGTGAGTGAAAAAAATCACTCTTCTTTTTTCATTGCAGAATCTCTCAATTTTTGACAGATACATAAAATAAAATAAGGTTTGACCAGAGTCCTGAAACCCAACATGCTGTTAAGTGATCAAATGCACATGAACATACAAGGGCTGTGAAATGTAGAAACATACAGCTAATGTGCAGGTTTTGTGTTTACAGCAATTACAATACACAGATTGCATGGGTCACAGCTTTCTTTCTTTTTTTAATGTTCTTCATGCAGCGTTTCCAGTGATTTATGTTCCTTTTCTCTGGTTAAGGTTGTGTCCAGTTTCTACAATTTAAAACGTTTATCAGAGAAGCACAGCACCAGAATGTCCTAGAAAGCCTTCTGAAAGAGATTTCCCCATGACATATAAAATGTGAGAAGAAACTCTATTTAAGTTTAGAAAGTGTAGCAGAAGAGATTGTGTTTTTTGTTATTAGTACAGCCACTGAAAAAACATGTCAAACGATTGCATTTAAGTCCAAATAAGACACAAAGCCCTATGAGGCCAGGAAACATCATCGATTCACAAGTAATTGGCTGGGGGACTTGGGCTGAATCATTTCAAAGGACTAGTGGACAAATGCTGAGTATCAGGATTTTGTACTTTATCGACAAAGTCTGATGACCAAGGGCTTCGTCATTGTTAGCCTGGATTAAACAGCAAGGGATAACTCCTAATCAGTCCATTATAAATCACATCTAAACCAGCACAAACAGCTTTATGTCTGCACTGTGGCACACACTCATATCTTTTGCATCTTAATTTTAGGGATGGATTAATTGTTTTTTAATTTCTACCTCATTAAAAGAGTTTCAGTGTTATGCAGCAAACATTCCAAGCTAGCTAAGGCCAGGTTGCTTGATGCAGAAAACCATGCTATTTACATCCACCCCCTTGGGCTGTTACACACTATACATATATCATCACACATGTGCAGAAAAACATTCAGAGCCTTATCTGCACATCAAGTTTTTAAGAGGCTCTGTGCGATAATGACTCACTCTCTCGTTCTTCAGGCTAAGCTGTTTGCATGCGTAAAACCATAAACAAACAAGGCTAGATAATTGCGCACATGAAATGAAATATGAAGACGAATGTGCAAAGACATGTGCAGGATATGAACAACTGCTTAGATGGATGGTTGGATGAGCACAAACGCAGCAGCACATACACACACAAGCTCATTGAGTACTGTAGTTTGCTTCTCTCTTATCTGCCTGAAAGAAAAAATTCCTGCTTGCTCCAATTAAGAGTGAAGTAGACATTTTCCAAGCTTTATGTGCAGTTAGTGTCATATCTGTCTATTTCATATCTCTTTCTCCAATCCCTCTTGTTCTCTTGGCTGGCGGCTTTGTGTACAGCCTCTATAACCAGCAAACAGTCCAGTGGATCTAAAAATGCACAAGTCCCCTCATAAAAAATAGATTTGCTCTATAAAAAGAAGCTACAATCTATATCCCCCAGTCCTTTCAAGTTGTTTCTACAAAACTGGAAGTGATCTGAAGGAGGACGCAGTAAGGACAAACAGAAAAGGACCTCTTGTGAGAATACATTTTAATGTTGATTATCCTTATAGGGTCCTTTTATATTAAAAAGGGAAATCACAGGGCATGTCACATTATGGTGCGGCCTCGTCTCTAATCCATGATGCACGCTGGCACTTACGACACACTGCAGAAACAAATAACCGTCTAATATGCAGTGTTGGATGGCGTGTTCATTGTAAACAGGTTCCACTATTGTTTCAGATCATTGCAGACATATTGCTCAGCATTTTTACCAGGTTGTGAAATTGGGCCAAACTACATTACATCAAAACATCAGATAAGCAATATTAACAAAAGAAAATGTTTCAGCATAATGTAATGACCTAAAACAGTGAACAAGCTCTTGTTCAGGACTGTGTTTGACGGCTTGACAGTTACTGCTTTTAACTTATTGATGATTATTCATAAATCATAACACAGCCAATATGTATTCATCAGATGAATGAAATGAAAACAACTTTGAGCAAGACATGATAAAAAATTCATGGTTAAAAAATATCAAGGTATGGATTGATATAAAAGGGTAATATAGGAGGAAACAGCAGCTTCCCTAATAAAGGTTAGCTTACATTGATTATAACATATCAACTGTGTAAAGACGATAATCTCTACATTACAGCAGATAGTTGATGCAACTAATTATCATGACAAGTACATTAATACTCTCAACATGAAGTCATTAAATAAAACAATTAGTATCTTAAGCTCATTAGTTTGAGTAATTCATGCAATTAAAACATATAGCATATTAGCAACATGTAGTTAGCTCTTGCGTATCCTCTGAGTGCTGTATCTGTTGGAAATTACTCTACATTGAGGACTTTTTAAAAGTATTTGCAGATTTTTTTTGTTATTTCACATCCATCTATATGTGTTGGTTGCATAGCGGTTTGGTTTAGCAGTGATTCCTCACAGCAGGAAGGTTGGTTCAAACCTGATGGCATGCTGGTGCCTTTGAATGTGGATTTAGCACGAGAACCTACCCATGCTTGGTTTCTCTTGAGTAACTCTGTCTTTCTTACACACCCCAGGGACAGGGTTAGGTTAATTGGTCACTCTTGGTTGCCCGTAGCTTTTAGTGTGAGTGGGTTGGGTTTTGTCAAAGTGTAAGCACTTTGATTGACGGGCCATCTGTCCAGTGTGTGCCCTGCCTCTTGCCTAATATCAGCACCTCCAGCCCCCAGCAACCCTTTATGGATAATAGAATAACATTATTGGTTAAGAAACGTTGGTAGTATAAAGCTATTGACAATTTGACAAGGTATTGTTTTATATGGCCCAGTACTCTAAAACCAATCACCACAAGAACTAAGGCCATAAAGGAAACATTACTTTTAGTAATAATGTAAGCCTTTTAGCTATAAATTGCCTTAATTGATTACTTCAAGACATACTGAGTTTCTGCTTTTGGGTCCTAATTTTTAGCTTAACAGTGTCTCTCATGCCTCTCCTAACCAAAGGTGGGTATATTAGGGAGTAAATATGAAGCATAATGTTCAGTTGTTACTATGAATGTACATGTACATGTCAAAAGAGGAGCATTTAAATCTAATCTAATACCGATTCAAAATAAAAATATAGCTTAATTAACACATAAATGCCTGTTTTCCTTTATGACCAATTAACTCCTACCTCATTACTGTATTATACACGGCAATGACACTAAATGACCAAATTCATTGGTGTATAATCTCATAGACAACAGAAACTCAGCCTCCTGCTCCCTCACTTCCTTTCTACAAAACCAATCTCCTTCACTCCATCTCCCCAGACGGCTGCTCTGACGATATTACCTTCCCATATGGAGAATATTACTCTAGTACGCCATCTGTACCATCATCCTATCATCCCCTCGAGCGTGTGACCACTTCTGTGTGTGTGTGTGTGTGTGTGTGTGTGTGTGTGTGTGTGTATGTGTGTCAGGAATAGAGCCTGTGGGAGAACGAGTGGAGAGAGAGCAGGACATGTGTTTGTGTGTGTGTGTTTGTGTTTGTGTGTGTGTGTGTGTGTGTGTGTGTGTGTGTGTGCGTGTGTGTGTGTGTGTGTGTGTGTGCGTGCGTGCGTGCGTGCGTGCGTGCGTGTGTGTGTGTGTGTGCCCGTGTGTCTCAAGTCATTTGAATAAAGAGTTGGAGGGTGCGAGTAACTTCATGTGCATTGGTTCCCACAGTTCACAGTCTGTATCACACTGCCATGATAAGCCACAGAGTAACAATCCACATGTAGAACAGATTGTCATAGTTGATGCACTGCGTCTGTCTGAGTGTTTTCAAAAGTCTTTCCATGTCCTCAAGAACACAATCATCATTGTCATATTATAACACAGTTCAGCATGTACAGCCATCTGCACTATGAAATAACATGAGAATGGCCTCATAAACAGACACATCCATTTTTTTAAGAGCATATAGATGCTCGGGGGACTTTGGCTGTCTTACACTGCACTTGCTATTACCCTATTAAACAAGAGTATCACAAAATGAACCACGACTGACGCCTTAAGGAAAGACACTAGAGGTGATGCTGTATAGTAGGCATAATAAAATGAGAATGGGAAAGACTGCTCTCAGTGGGCCTTTTCAGATTTCTTTATTCGCAAAAATGACGTAACTAAGCTCAGCCATCATCACGTCTTTGTACGTCCATATCGATTCCTTAATGGCGTAATATCCCTGGCTCAGTCTGTCAATTCACATTGAGGTTCGGCAGTGCGGAAGCACGGCTACGCGGGAGCTCCACATAGACACGCATTCAGAGATGCACGCACACACAGCGCTGCGCTTCCCCGCTAGATCCACTGAAACTCCCCTGCCTCTGTAACTCCTTTGTTACTACCTCTGACGACAGTACAGAGGGGGAACACTATGTCCCCTAATTACGCCTCTGTGACATCCAGATTGAAGGCGAAACGTCATAGGGGCGTAAATATCGCGGCTTGAAACAGCAGTCCTAGTACGGCTAGTGTGGGACCCAGTTTGTATTGCACAATTGGAAGTAAAAGTTCAGCATGTGTGGTATCCCCTAGATAGACAGACAGACAGACAGACAGACAGACAGACAGACAGACAGACAGACAGACAGACAGACAGACAGACAGACAGACAGACAGACAGACAGATAGATACACATCCACAGCTCTAAACAGTATATCTTAGTTAGCAGAAGAGTTACTGCTCTGATTCTATACTTTTTCCCTCTCTCATGTTATCAACCCTCCCCACACCTCTCGTCCTACACCAGACAAGAAACTTGACCCAAATCTTTCCTTTCTCCTCTCACCTACTGCCTTACAAACACAGAAATCCTGCCTTAGGTGATGAAAAAGAAAGAAAGAAAGAAATACTTACAGGCATTATATATCAGTGACTGTTGACTCCACTGTACATTGGCAGTGTGGAGTTTGCATGTTCTCCTTGTGTATGTGTGGGTTATCTGCAGGGACTACGACTTCCTCTCACAGTTCAAAGACATGCTCTTTAGCTAAATTGCTGACTCTACATGTGTGAGCTGTTTGTCTCTATATGTCGGCCCTGTGATTGATTGGCAAACTCTCCATGATGTACCACCCTCTTGCCCAGTTACAGCTGGGTTAGGCTCCAGCCCCCAGCCACTCCATCAAGATACATGTTCCTGTACAGTAGGCTACAGATAACAGATGGATGGATGATTCCATCAGTACTTTCAGACGATGCCACAATAGCTAACGCGCGAGAGATAAAGTCCCTGATGGTGTTTCCTGAGGCAAACTAAAGATACTTTTGCTGACAGAAAGCTGACAGTTTCACCTCCTACTTCTGCTAAAGAACAACAACTCATGTTGACCACGTCTCCCCAAACATTGTGTCATTCAGCCATGTTAATCATTCTTTATGTGATTGTTGTCACAGCGAAGCCTTGTGTTTGCATCTGCTTCACCCTGACATCACATGAGATTATACAAGACCACATCCGGTGCTATAGGTGCTCCTTCCGGTAATCTTGTAGTGTGTGCATGTTTGAGATTACAGAGAGGGCATATCTGTGACGTTTCCACTCATGTGCATAATGCCAAGTTTTAACATTATTGTAGGATTTCTTTTTAACTCAGCCCATGTGAATGCTTTGACCTGTTGGAAGTGTTGTATGAAAAGTGACAGGATCATTTGATCAAAGAGATGCAACAACTGATTTTTACAGCCAGAGAGAAATAAATCAAGAGTGTGGAGTTCAATTTAACACAGAAGAGTATAGTGGGCTCCATCTTGATACAGAAAACACACTCCCACACACAGTCTGACATTTACCTTTGGGAGATCTTTGTAATTACTAAATGTACTTTGACAACTATTGCAATCAAGGTTTCAAGGATAGGCACATAACAGGGAGAAATTCTTTAACCATTAGTAACTATTTCACAATAATGTAAGTACATACTTACAAAAGGCTGTCTAGACACTAGCTAGACAAAATGTGGAACAGACAAAGTCCCCTTTAACTTGAGAAATTTAGAGGGAGGAAAACACACACACACAAAAACAACAGCAGAGGGGCCCTCCAGGCAGTTGGTGATCCCATTTAGTAAGCACCCTCTGGTGACTCCTCCAACTAAAAGGGCCCCAGATGGGAAGGCTTTGACCTTGTTATGAACTTTTTCCACACTGCCAAAAGCTAATGTGGATGCTCAGCTAGTTTACATTTCCCAACCCAATGCCTCTCTAAATGGAGTCATCAGATGATAGTCGTTGTGATTATTATGCAGGCTGTGTGACTCACAAGTATATTTTTATGGCACAGTTTAAGGGTCTCTTTAATTAAGTCGGAGCCACTTACACTTCCAGGAATTTCGTTTGAATTAGATTGCAATCACGTTTCATTGTCTGTATGGATGTTGGGTAAATTAATAAAGGGCTAAGCAGAAAATTACCAGTTATGGCAGGTGCATTCAGATGCTTTACATATGTGAAATGACTTATTCCAATGTAACAATCCAGCATGCACAATATGAATTAATCTTCTAGAAATGTGGCTTGAAACATTAGAAATGCACATATGAAATGAATGTTAGAGCCTCATTCACTATAATAAACGTCTGAGTGAAAATAACTAGATTTTAGCTGTTTAGGACACCTTTCTCAAGACGTCGTCTGTACTGAGTTAGCAATTTTATGTGAGAAAGCCCTATTTGTTCTCAAAGACATGAATGCAATGCTAAATGGTGGCTCTGTATGCTGCGACTAAGCAAAGCTCCCCCTGTAAACATTCAACACCTGCCGCCAAAAATAAATTATCAGCCGCCCGAACTAAACCTGGTCAGCTGAAAATAGATAACCTACGTCTACATACAAGGCACAGGCCAACAATACTTGTGCCTAAAGGAGGATGCTTATGCTGGGTGTAAACTTACCATTCAAGGAGCCCATGACTTTGATCATGTCTGTTGTGATGAGTGAATTTGCAGCTTGTACAGCATATTTTATTTAAATAGCAGCACATTTTCTTCATTTGTTTTGTACTTTTGCATGTGTTTTCGACTTTGCATTATCTTCTGAATTTGCACTCTGTTTCTATTGTGTAATGGGAGGCGTTTGGGCACGATTGCACTTGTCGGCTTTCGTAGTACAAGTTGCTCTCAGCTTAAAGTAAAAGTCCAATGACAAGAGTCTGCAACTTGCTTCTGAAGTAACACCTGTCCTTCATCAGTGTTCTTTTTGTTTTTCTTTGACATGTTTCTGTATGATTAAAGAAGAGGAACTCCTCAGAGACGTCTGTGTGAAGCAGCAAGTGTTACCATGCGGCGCTCTGTTTCATACAGCCTCAACATTAGAAGAGCAGGAGGCTGAATTAAGAAGATGTGGCTCAGCAAGAAACAAAAGATCCCTGCAGGGCTGCTACCAGGGTGAAAACACACTACTCATAAAAATGCAATCGTAAACATTCCCTCAGCACAGAAACAGACTCGATTTTGGTTTTTAATCATGGTACAGGGATTCTTTTCATGTTCCTTCACTTGTGAAGATAAGATGGCAGACACCAAGAGTGCTCAGGGGTAAAAATAGAAGCAAGGGAGTATCCATCCATCACTGTGACTGTCTGGAGGGCCAGATCGATTGCGTGTGTATGCTTGTGTGTGTGTGTGTGTGTGTGTGTGTGTGTGTGTGTGTGTGTGTGTGTGTGTGTTTGCGCAGGTGCATGTGTGTGCCTACTTTTTGATGCACTTCACTACCTCAGCAAGAAGAGCCAGAATGAGTGGGCAAACTGTGATGTGACTTTTGAAACATAGAGACACCAAAGACACTTGTACTCTCTCTTCCTCTCTCTCTCTCTCTCTCTCTCTCTCTCTCTCACACACACACACACACACACACACACACACACACACACACACACACACACACACACACACATAAATACACTCAGGTAAACCAGCAGTCCAAAAGAGATAAATACCAATGCTGTCAGAAAGAAATCGATCTCTAAGGCCAGTATAGAACACAAACAAGAACATGTCCAAACAAACACAGCAGCCATCTCTCCGTCTTATAAAGGTTAAAGACTATAGCTTCTACTGCATTGCTGAGCGAGTGTGTGCGTATGTGTGCTCATGTGCAGACCCTCTGTGTGTCGGCCCCCCTGATAATCGCCCCGGAGTGCATAATTAATTATTTTCCTCTATTTCCATGAGAGCCTCTCTCTCTCTTCATATGAGCTCTACTCTGATCCCTTTAATAGCTTTTTTTTGCTTCCTACTCTGTCCCTTCCTATTTGTAAGTGTGATGAATTACCTGCTGGTTACCTTGGAATCTATTCCTCTTGCCGAATACCAATGGGCCATTAGGGATGAATTGGTTCAAGGCCGACATTGGCTTTGAGGTTTGGGAGAACCACAATGAACTCAATGAGCGAGCAGGATTTAACCAATTCAACATGATTGTGTATTCTAGGATTTCTCAGATTAAAGCACAGAGTAGTAAGAGTTCAACTTTGATAACACATAAAAGAGTGTACAGTAGCATTATGGGTTGTTTTTTTGTGTTTCCTGTATGCATTTGTGAAAGGAAGCGTGTCGATGCACACATTGGCGCGCGCGTGTGTGTGTGTGTGTGTGTGTGTGTGTGTGTGTGTGTGTGTAAAGGTCATGCCTCTCATCTCTAAGTGAGCCTCAGTGAGAAGGCCTGAGTGGCAGCACTCATCAATATTAACTAATGCCCTACCTTTCATCCACATCATAAAGCATGGAAACAAACGCACACACATGAAGGTTTTGGGATGGTTCCTTGTTGTGTGTGTTTGGGTTGCTTGTTAAGACTCATGAAAAATATGGAATGTGAAAATGAAGAGTACTGCACTAAAACATTGTTGTATAAAACATATAAATGTATGAAATCGTGAATATTGCAGAGATGAGTATCAGTAAATCAAAACAAACAAGGACTGATATACAAGGGAGGATCAGATGCGATGATGAAGGTGTGTATGCTTTTGCAGCTAATGTTCTCGGACACATCACAGCTTTTGTCCACAACTAAAAGCCACTTAACGGCTAATAAGTAATTAGACAGGAAAAGTGACAGACAGAGAAGTGATAGTGAGAGAAAGGGAGAATGGAAGTACCGTAAGTGAGGAGGGGAAAAAAAAGAGAAACTGTGAGTACAACTCAAGGAAATACAGGCAAGAAATAAAGAAAGGAAACGCAGACAACAAGAAAGCACCATGTTTGTGTTTGCGATTATGCACGAGTACATGCTTGTGCTTATAAGAGCAGAATAAAAGGAAAGTGAGAAGAAGAAAGACTGCACATGGAAATCCTTTGATCGGGACATGAAAACAACAGCGGCTAAGCCGAGAGAGTGAAGAACAACAAAAAGACGTCACAGACAATTACTGCGAACACGGCTCTGTTCAGTTTAAACACCCCTGAGTTTTGCTTAGGCAATGAGTAACACTTAAAATCCTCTGTCATCTTCTTTCATGCTTTTCATCTTCCAAACGCCACAGCGTAAAAAAAACAAAAAACAAATAGAGGGAACTGACATTTTACTGTTTACAACGCTGCTTTCATGTCCAGTGGGAAAATGGAGCTCTTAATGAAATGCGTTTGACAGACAGAAAGAGGCAGTCGAGGCTCTAAAGGTGTGTTTGTGTGTGTGTGTGTGTGTGTGTGTGTGTGTGTGTGTGTGTGTGTGTGTGTGTGTGTGTGTGTGTGTGTGTGTGTGTGTGTGTGTGTAATCTCATGTAGGTGTGGGTCAACGTGTGGGTTAAAGAGACAGTCTGTCTTTTATACTAGTGAAGTCAGATTACCTGGAGGGTATGTGACTATTCATTGAGGCATGCAGCGTGGTTTGCTGACTTTCATTTATTGTTTATAACAACAGAGACTTGAACAAAAAGGCAAGAGAATACGGTGCTGACTTGGAATTCATATTGACATGTAGAAAAAAAACCTCCTTCTCTTTTATTCTTGTTACCTACCTGATCGCGCCAGCTAATTACTGTAAAATATTTTCTGATAGTCGCTTTCATATCATCTGGCTGAACCAGACAAAGCACTGCAGAATGTCGTGGGAGGATTTTACCCAACATGCTTCAGGCTTAGTAGTCTGAAAAACCTGCAATAAGACAAAATCACTCTGCCTCAACCTGCCTCAAGGAACTACAGAGCCACGAAAGGAATTTCATTTAAACGAGTTTCAGTACTGCTTCGGTAATGGAACAAATTCTATAATGCTGTATAATTTGGCCTTTTCACACTAAGAAGAAATACTTTGTGTGGGGCAGAATGTCAGATATACGGTTAGTGAATATCAGTTCAAAATGTTGTGGACTAAACCAACGAGACATTTTTGAACTTTAAAATCTCAAAACATTCACAGACAGAAGTGTCTGTCTCTGTTGGTTATATTATCATACAATGGAAGCAATATTTCATGTTTCTTTAAAAAAATCAAAAACATTTTTTTTTTGAGAGACAGTCTTCATTCACAGATGTATTACCCCTTACTCTGAAGAGCTTCACATCTTCAGTGACAGATTTACAGTAGACCAAATTTAGTAACATCACTTTCTTGCATTTCTGGCTGTTTCCTTTTTACTTATAGTAATGATCTCTTACGTTGCTCTTTTAGTTTTTGGCCAGCAGTTGCAATTGTAGGATATACAGGAAAATGCATGTGATTTTGTGTTTTGAAATCTTGTCGATAACAGTTTAATTGTTCCAAAATCTATTTATTAACTACAGTAGCAAACGCTTCATCTGCTGATTACAAAGCATTAAACTGCTCAAAAATGTGCTACTGTAGCAAAACACTCACCATATTTTTGTTGGTGGATCACTTTTTGTTTTTTTGCAATTGCTAAATAGCTGTTATGTCAAACACTACAGCCATCTACACTATCAAATAACATGACAATGGCCTCATAAACAGATACATCAGTTGTTGTTTTTCTAATATTAGACAGAATAGATGCTCGGGGGACTTTGGCTGTCTTACACTGCACTTGCTATTACCCTATTAAACAAGAGTATCACCAAATGGACCACGACTGACGCCTTAAGGAAAGACACTAGAGGTGATGCTGTATAATAGGCATAATAAAGTGAGAATGGGAAAGACTGCTCTCAGTGTGGGTTTGGACCCAGTTTGTATTACACAATTGGAAATTAAGAGCAGGGAATTACCAAAATGACAAATATTGAGTTTCATGCTGCCTGTGCAGACAGCCTTCAGCACTATATGCAATATAAAAAAGAGTTACTGGCTGTAACACACTCTCACCATTGCCAGAGCATCGTGGACTTTCTGATGAAAGAAGTGAGACACTCTGAGAAACAGCCTGTTTTATTGTAACAATAAATGAAATCATATTACCTGCAGCCACATCTGTGGATACATTATGACGTGCTGCATGCTCTGATAATCTTACTGCTGTTTGGTCATTGCTGCTGTGGCTTAAACGATTCAACAGAGCAATTCTTCAGGCAGCCAGGGAGCACTTACAGCACCCCAAATGAGGCCCCATACACAAAGAAAAAGACACAGCTGAACACACACAAACACAAACCCACACATGCCCAAACTAATGATATACAGTACTGTTCAGCATTTAGTTGTCATTGGGGTTAAGGCAAAATCCAAATGTAAAAACTTGAAAAACTATCTGGCTGTTAGGTTCTTCACTGAGAGACACAAGTACAAAGATGCCAATCGATGTCAAGTATGCAATTAGCATACTGTACAATTAGACAACAGAAATGACCCTCTTGCTTGCAGAACCATAAAAGCTAAGAGTCTATTTTGACATTGTGAAATAAGTATGCTAAGTATCTTGAAGCATAGTCCTTTTTGCTCTTACATTGCTGCTGTTATGTGAGGTCTTCACACACACTGACCTTCACAAATCAGAGCATTCCTCTACAGTTTCCTCTGTGAGACCAGGGGAGGCCTTAGAAGCCTCTATCCCACCCCTTGAATTCTGATTGGCTACCACAGGTAACACAACATAAACTATGACTATTGCTATCGGAACAGACAGAGGCAGAACTTAAAATCAAACTTTCTTACTGAGCTGCATCTATTGCTACTTTTCAGTAGGACATTTTCTTTTCTTAGAACTTCTTCTAATGGCTTTTGGAGATAATGTACATTTTCTTTTTGAGTCTAGCAGAATCAAGCATGCCGTATTTACACGTTGTGATATTTAAAACAAATGTACACACAGGAATGGAACACCTGTATAATACCTTCATGTTATTAGTATAAGATATAATAAAACAGGCATGTAAGTACTATTTGGATCTATCTGCGTGCGTACATTTATTCAAATGTTCTCTTTATTTTGGATAATGCAAAAATCCTAAAAAATAACAACTCTGTCTGTCTTACTACTTCAAGGAAGAGATTACACTGTGGTGAAAAAAAGTCCCTGATAATTTATGAAAGTGTTTTTTTGCAAGCCGCTTGATAAAGCTAACAAATGCACATATACTTACTGTATGTGATGATGTCAGTCAAATGTTCTTGACTAGATGAAATAAGAGCTATAGAATTGAAGAAGCAGTTCGGAAAGTAAAGTCACGACCTGTCAGGCCGGCATAATTCTACAAAAGCTTCATAATGACATTGTGGAAAGTATTGTATAGAAAGAACAACTGAGCTGCCTCTCTGCATGTCTTGTTGCTCTTTATTAATGTTTCATTATTACCATTCCAGTTGCAAAAAGTGTCTTTAACTCATCTCGTAATAGGAACACGAGAAGCATTTAATCTATTCAAAGGTATTACAATCTGGTAACTAAGAAAATAAAGCTGTAGTAAATGTACCTTTAAATAGGAAATGTTTAAATTACATTAATCCATTACTGCCATGCTTTTAGCACTGAACCATATTTGTATCTTGATGCTAGGAAAAGCATTTAGGGCCTGCCAGAGTCATCCGGCACTTTCAGTACGCCGGTTACATGAATAAAGGAAGCTTTGCAGCAAAATAAATCTCCCTGCCTTGCCAGGGTTTCAGATATTATTTCACTCAATTTCCCCCAGTGTGGCCATTAAGAAGACATATAACCATGCAAAACGTCACCGATAAAGATGATGGTACAGTGCTATTATTGAGCGTCTCAAATCATGTAGAAGTGACTGAGCCTTTTAATGAAAGAAGTGAACGAGAGAAAGGCACACAGAAGTGCTGTATGTGTGGAAGCTGGAAATATATGGACAGGTTGGCAAATCAATGTGTATGTGTCAAATAGAGAGAGTGTGTTTGTGTGTGTGGGTGTTGAGGGAGAGAGTTTCAGAATCTACTTAATCATAGCTCCAAGGCTGGACATGAATGTGAAACACTGAAGAACTCTTTAGTGTGTGTTTGTGTGTGCATGTGTGTAAATGTGTGTCCCCATGGTCATCGCTGTATTAACACCTTTTCAATTTACAGCTAAATCACCACGGAAGCTGTCATTTTCTTGTCAACATGGGGACAAGACTTGTCATGTTGCATTCCATTTGGCACCTTTAAGTAACATAAAGGTGCGAAGAAACTCTTGAAATAACTTTGTGGATAAAAATGTCAGTGTGAGGTGTTGAAAACAGTGATGTCAACCTCCATCGAATTATGACTGATCACTTTCGGAAGAGCTTTTAGAATGACAAGAACTCTAATGGATGTAAAGTGACTGTTAGTCTACTGTATATTTATTTGACTGTGCTAATTATTATGAACCTCTTAGAATGGAAAAGCGCAATGTTTAGCAATAATGTCATTTTAATGTACTTTATAGTGTCACTTTCTCTCAATTAGAGCAACACCAAGTTACATCCAGGTATATTTTAATGTTATTTTTTCTTCATATACAGCAGGGATTAGCCACAAACGAGGTTTTGGAGGTTGGGGGTGAGGGGTGGGTCTACAATGTTGCACTGCCATGTTTCTCATTTCTAACTAGATAATGCAAATGCATGAATTCAAGGTGTGAGGATTGAAAGGAGGGATACTTCTGCTTGTCATGACTGTTCCTATTGAATTTGGATGACTAATCACTTTCACCACGCTGAATTAAATCACTCTATCCTTAACCCCTCACAACAAAACAAGAGTGACACCTCAAGGAGCTTCTGACTCCCACGTTTTCACTCTATCGGCCTGCAGAGATAATCAGGTGCAGCCAGGATGTAAATGCAATCTGTGGCAGTCAATAGTACATAAACAGTATGGATTTGTGAATGATTCACTATAGGCGCAATCATGAACTCTAGATGATAAATGAGGTTATGCATCAGTGCAATAACCAACCAACCAAAGCACACATCATCATTATCATAACTTCTGTACAATAGGTACACAATGAAAAAAAGTAGTAGACAGGATGAAACAGAACAGAATGATATAGAACAGACGAGAATAGAAGAGAGTGATCGAATAGAAAAAAACTGAATAGAAAAAATTCATTTTAATTCAGTAAGCTTTATTGTCGTGCATGTGACAATATTGCCAAAGCATATCATAGCAAAGAATATAACAATAATATGAATTAATAGTAATAATTCAATAGTAACAATAATAATGATCAATAATGATATTATAACAAAAATAAGAACATAGAGAATAGAAGAGAACATAAGAGAAGAGAATCTGAAGAATAGAATAAAATGAGAAGAGACAGAAAAGATATTACCAAAGAGCAGAACAATGGCCTGCTGCACAAACTATGTAAATTCTGTCTGAGGTTTGGGTGTTAATCCAAACTAAACACTACATTGAAACTAAATAGTGTGTTACTTAATTTGTCTCAATTATATTGGTTGCTCGACGTAGACGTTGGGTCCATTTTAACTAGTAGAGAATATCGTCCAAAATGACCGATATATTGTCTCAGAAATAATGTTTTAACTTCATGTGACCAATAAGTGAAAGGATTGTTTTTCATTATTTGTTACAGTGTTGTCTCTCGTGCCTATTTTTTCTCTAAACAGACGGCTGAAAGTAACTTCTGTTAACTGCCATTCGACAAACAGAAATGAAAATGTATGTAGAATATGACAAAGCATTAAAGCCCCGTTTCCTCCAAGCGGTCTGGTTTGGTTCGGTGCGTTACCGTAAACCCTGATCTTGCTTGCGTTTCCACAGCCAACCGTACCCTTATTTGGTATGCGGAGTGTAAGCCAGATGGAGATAGCTGCGTCAGCTACGATATAGTGTAACATCATAGCAGCCCAACACAGTGTAGCCCGCTATGAATTAAGTTCAACGATGAAGAAGGACGGGACACAGTAAACAAAAAGGGACCCTTTAGGGTCGGATCGGTACCCTTGGCACCCCAACAGAAGGGCACCAAAAAAGTAGGACGGTATGGATCCCTTATTTTGGTACCATTCCCAACTTTTGACTGTGGAAACGCCAATAAATGGTTACCGTATCGAACCGAACTGAACCAAACCGCTTGGTGGAAACGGGCTTATGCTTGATAACTAAAGCATACATCATTAAAGCTATAGTGTAAAATAGCAGTTACCTCTTGCTCCGCTCACGGAAAACAAATGTGTCATACATGTGTCAAATCATCACACGTCTTAAAGATAAAATCAATCACAGAGAACGCACTGCAGACGGAAAACAGCCAGACCAGCGTGTTTTAATGAGGCCTTCTACAGGCTAATTATAAGATGTAAGTTGTATTTTATCCCTACATTGGAACCTTCTCAGCTGCAAAAACCTTAAATGTTGGTAGGGCAAAAAAAACCCTCCTACATTAGAAAGTAAAGTAAAACTAGACTACGTTTGAACATAGCCATGGCTGGTGTAACCCAGTACAGAACAGATATGAATAAAACAGAGAACAGAACAGAATTTCAATAGAACAGAATTAGAATACAATATAGCTGAAAGAAAAGAAACCAACGGAACAGAATAAATATACAGTCCGTGCTCATTCTGAGTTCATAATTTGTCATAGGAGAAGAATGATCCCTCATATAAAGAATCAACTTCAGAGTCATGACGGCACGTCACCATGTCTCTCAGCTCTGGCACCACAAACCAGCCATGAACACCTCTTTGTTCGACAATCCTTTCCTCTTCATTTCTCTCTCCTCCGTCCCTAATTCACCTTATCACTTTCTGTCTATCTTCATCACGCTCTGTCTCAGTGGGTTCTTTTCACGGCACATGCACACACCACACCACACACCACAACCCCAAACACACACGCACGCACGCACGCACGCACGCACGCACGCACGCACGCACGCAGGCACGCAGGCACGCACGCACACACACACACACACACACACACACACACACACACACACACACACACACACACACACACACACACACACACACACACACACACACACACACACACACACACACACAGTCCCATGCCTGTGCACCTCATTGTCACACATGTTACCACCCATTAGCTTAGTATGGAGAGAAATGTCACCACACATACACAGATTCTCTGCAGCTTCTGGTCATGTTGTGTATTATTCACTATTAGCTAGTGAAAAAAATTGGTGAGCCCAGTGGAATTGTGTTGCTGTTCTGGCTGGGGCACATTAAAAGAAACATATACAAAGAAGAAAAAACTGCTAAGAGAAACTCTGACATAAATATGAATCTTAACGGAGGCAGAGACTAATACAAGGGTACGTATGTGTGTGCAGAAAACAACAAAGAAAGACTGACAGCAGCAGAGGCTGTATGGATGTGTGACCCTGGGACAAGAAAATGGGTTGTATTCCTTGGTGAGTAGGGGAAACGATGGGGACCAAGGATTTTTACGCTTCCTGAATACTAGAATAGAAAGGACCGAGCCAAGGTCAGAGGCAGAACTCCCTATTCTAATGCCAGGCGTTGCTCAACACCCGGAGCAAGAGTCAGGTATTAATTTAGAGATCAATTCACCATGCCTGCGCATAGAGGAGAGACGGAAAAACATGATGAAGAATTGAGGAGCAGAGAAAGAGAGACAGACTCTGAGGAGGAGACAGGGAGAGTGATGGAGAGGAGAAAGAGAGAATGGAGGGAGGGAGAAAGCAAGTGGGCAAGAAGCAGAGACAGAAAGAGGGACAGACAGAGACAGAGAGAAGTGGATATGCATGTTATGTGTAGCCTGCGGAGAGACAGCAGACGGCTCACATAGAAGAGCTTCATTCTCCAAACACTCCTCCTCTCATGGCCCATTGCCCAGATGAGTGTGTGTGTGAGTATGAGTGTGTATGTGTGTGTACACCTCTAAGAGAAAGATAGACAGATGATATGTAGGCAGAGACAACCTCTGGAAGGGAAAGAGAAATAGAGTTTGCTGAGCAGGAAAAGTAAATAAAGTAATCCTGAAGAAGAACACAGAAGAGTGAAGCAATCTAAGATATATATATTCAAAGTGCCAAAGGGCCCCTCGAGGACCACAGACCTTAAACAACAGTGCTTATCAGACTCCAATCTGCTCAAGAATTAATTGGAATTTATTGGAATTATCCACGCAACATCTTTCCATCATGTTCTTGAAAAATCGTAAACCCTACTGACAATTAAGCAGCAGCAAAAACACAACTTCCTGTTGAAAGACACATTTTTGTTAAGGAGCTGAAACCAAAAATACATAAAACCATCCCTCAGACCTGTACAACTTTCCTCGCATGTTGTCTCTGAGACATTAGCCCATTTGTTTCTATTGAAGCCATAACTCTTTCAAATTGGGTCATAAATATACGCTTAATTTCTAAATAGGCTGCTTAATTTCCACAAACAGCTGGGCACTCTAGCTCTAAGCCAACCTTACTCAAACCAGAAAAAATTGTGCATAATGTTAGGGACTATTTTCAGTCATGGATGAATACACATTTACTCTAACTTGTTGATGTGTGTTGCAGGATGATTTGCTTTGAGTTTAGGTCCAGAAACAATGAAAGAGAAAGATGGAGAGCAAACCTGACTGACTTTGGTGATCATTCATTTTTCCTCTACCACCTTTAATAGATTTCTATTTTTATTCATAGAGCTGAATGTTCCTTTAAACTTTTCGATAGATAGTCACTATATATGATGAACACATTCTCAATATAAATGAGAAACAGTTTGTTCAGAGCAAGTCTGACACATTTCATATAGAGCACAAAAGCACTGGGACTGTGCACTCTGAGTATCACTCTGCCTCAGGAGTTCTGATGACAGTTAATGAAGTTCCAGCAGATAGACTTTAAATTAATCAAGCTGGTATCTCAGAATCACACAGGCCACCAAAGGACCTGTCAACACACTATTTTATAATTGCTTATAGCTTATAGCCGAGCGCCTACAACTGAATCATGGTCTTCCAGTGTAATATTGCTTAATTAACTTTGGGGATTTGTTACCAAAGTAAATCTTGTTAGCCTTCCTAATACTTTTGCAACATATAGAAGTGCTTTATAGGATTCATTCATTGTTGGCTTTGGCCTTTTAATTGGATTTCCTTTACAATAACACAAATATTGGCTGGCCTTATCCTATATAATTATTTTTCCAATTTTAGAGTGGAAATATCCACATACTGTTGTCTATTTGATAGATCTATGGTGGTACCCGTCCATGTAGAAATATTCTGTACTGGCATAATTTTATGAAGAATTCTCCAAAATGTAGCCTAACAAATTAGATATCTACCAAGATTTAAATTGTGTTTTTAGGACTTAAACTCAGTTCTTGTATTTAACAATATTCACCTTCACAACATGGATTTGTTCCAACCGAACCGTTGGCAGGTCACTAGGCTTTAGTGGATATAGAAGAAAGAGGAAGTGAGAGTACTAAGAGAGAACGAAACACGCAGTGTTATATGTCTTGATTTCTATATTCAATAATGTACAGCCCATTCTTTTTTTCCCTCAACACACCCCTTTACACATAACCAATCAAATCTCTACTCCTCCTCCCCTTACATTAGAAGAAAAATACCTGATGTGTATGCAATGTGTACCTCCCCACTCACAGTGAACAGAAATAGACGCAGCATGTAATGATATTTGTGGGTGGGAGGTAGTGGATGGACTATTAATTTTCCAATCACTGTAGGTTGTGTTAACTTGTCTATTCATTCATGTGGAGCTACAATACAGGCAACGGGAGACAAACAAACTTGGAAATTGCATTACACAGTTTTGATTTATGACTCTATGTGACTTGCATTTGGCTTCAGTTAAATTATGAAATAATACCCTTCAGGGGTATAAAATGTCAACATTTATTTTACTCCTGTGTAACTGAGCACAGATCAATCGCTATAAGATATTTAAGATCTTACAGACATTGACGAACTCTAAAGAGAACCATTTCTTCATAGTTTTCTGTAGACATGTTTCACAATGGAGCAGCTCATGTCAGATTTGATTTACGACCTGAAGGTATTTAAAGAAACTTTTTAAACACTGGTATATAATACCCAGGGGGAAGTATTGTATAATACTGTATTGATCCTGTTCGCTCTTCCTAGTTAACAGCCCCAGTGGTCCATTTATTAAAGTGTAATGAGAAAAGGAAGTGAAACATTACAGTACAATTACTTGAAAATATCCCTAAAATATGATGGATTTAACACACAACTGTGTAAGACAGAGGACATTTTATGACATGATAGCCTTTTCTGAGCCCCTTTCAACGCAACGGAAATACATATTATTTAAAATTATGTTTTTAAAATTAGTAACACACTGCTCATAATCACTTCTTAAACATGTTGAACCAAAGTGCAAGTAATATCCAAACATATTCAGATACTTAAAGCTAATGGGTTATGAAACAGACTGAAATTAATACTGATGCCTCTAAACAACGAAAGAGAGCAGGATCCTCAGTGACAAGATTGATTATTTCTACATACCGGTAGTTATTTTTCTGTCTTTTTTATATCCAATTCAGTTCCACACAAGACAATTAACATCACAGAGCTAAATCAGTCTTTGTTTACATTTTCAATGGCAAAAGGACAAGATCAGAAAAGAGATAAGATGTACCACTGTTTTCACAAGGGACACCAACATCAACACAAAAAAAAGTTTGTTTTTTTAAAGAAGGGAGTCTTGTGTACCCCCTCATCCTGAATCCTAGAGTTATTTGGGCCCATCTCATAGGCACCAAACAGTCACAATCAAACAGAGAGGTGTTTCTATCAGCATGAGTGAGGGGAATGAACCAGTGTCACCCAGCAGATGTCAGAAAGCAAATAACCAAATACATTAAAGGATACATTTGTAAGATATCTCCTGAATTAAATCATAAAATGACCATACAATATGCTGAGATATTAAGGAAACATGCTATGTTGAAATACTGGCTTCTCTGACAACAATGCAGACACCCCCACACAGCCGTTTTGGACACCCCTCGGTTTGCCATGCAAACGGCAAACCAACAGATGTTGCAGAGAGGCAAGCACACAAGCTAACTGGTTCAGATATAACTGATTCTACTAATAAGCTCCACGACCTGACACAAGGTAAAACTAGGATAAATATTGGAGACGCTTTTGAAAAATGAAGAGAGGTTACAATGCAGAAAGGTTTTTAAATACCGATTCAGAGCTGGCTAAACGCTGAAGCTTCCATGTACACAACATGGCAATTTGCTTGTGCATCTACTCTAGGGAGGAGGGGGCGGGGGGAGACAGCTCACGCCAATGTTTAGTATTTAGACTGCAGTACCCATTTTAAACGCTACGTGTCAGAGTTAAGGCCGGTGTCCACAGACAGCGTTTTTCTGTGCTGGCAGTGCCTGTTTACCAATGCAGCAACTTCTTCAGCACTCAGGGTCCTGAGTGCTAAAACTCCCTCACCCTAAGTTGTTTTTTGTCGCGGTGCTCACAGCACTTTCAGTTGAAAGAAGTTCAACTTTTAGAGAAGCGCCACGCTCATCAAAGTCACTTCTCCCTCATCGACCAATCAAAATCAAGAAGCGGTGGGACTTCTGATATCAGCTTACAAGAATGGCGGAGGAGACGCCAGTACAATTCGGCTTGTCTCCGAAAGCAAGAAGTCAGAGTAAACCTTCCACTAAGTTCTTACAGTCCATTCAAAGTACAGAAAAAAACGATATTGTCAGTAATCATTTTTTGATCACAGAGTACGATAAGATCATTTTCAGCAAATTGCAAAGCCTTTCACAGAGTGAGACAAGAAGCACTCAAGAGGCTAGTCAAACAGAAGGGATGAAGTCATCTTCTACTTCTTCCATAAACTAAAGAGTGGGCCATAATCATTGTGGATTAATTCACACTACAGTTCAGAGAAGAGCAGAAAATGACAATATGTGATTAGTGTGGGACAAAGGCAAAACTGGTGGCTTCAAAAAGCACACATTTACATTATAGATTTTTTATTTCTTTGTTTATATTCTAAACAAAAACTGACAAATGTCTATCATAAACCATACAAACAATGGTTGTCTTTGCATAATAATAGTAGAGCCACATAATCCTGTCAGCTATTTTACAGAAGTTTTGATGCGGGACATGAATCATCCTATTTGTAATTGACAAATTGCATGTATTGTTTCAGGGCCAATACATGCTACTTCTAAGAAAGACAACCACAGACACCTGTAGCATGCTGAGCACAGCACTGCACTGCTGGCAACTGTTGGCTTCCCACATAGCCTTGTTAACACTGACTTGCCAGTACAAACATCACTAACTCTCTCTCCTAGGTTGAGCGAGAGAGTGAAGGATTAGATCTCAACTCCCAGAGAAAAGAGAGGGGTGGCGAAAGATTAGCTGTCATCCCTCAAAAAAGATCAGAGAGGACACCAGAATCAACTGTTCCACTCGGTTCTGGACACAAAGGGCCCGTTTTCATCAGTGTCTGCAACTGAGGTTAATTGAATATAGAGTTGAATACATTTAAAATGAGGTCAGGTTGTTATTGGTGCCGTTCCAAAGGACAAGGGAAAGAGTTGAACAAAATTCAAGGGGGAAAATATGATTTTATAAATATTTTTTAACATAATTGATCACAAAAATAACCCACACAACCTTCAAAATGCAGGGCTTATATTTAGGCCTGTTAAAATGTAAGCAACATGTTCTAAAACCAGCATTCCAAAATGGAAATTTGATAAGGCACTTGTGCAGAAAAGCCAGTTTTACACAACATGAACGAAACATAACTCAGCCCCTGTTTTTTGCGTGAAAATTTTGAAGTTGATGATTGAAGTTGCAGTCTGATCCTTTAATTAACTTAAGTTCCTAATTAGACCATTCTTCTTCCAACTGTATGGGAAGAATAGAGCACATAGAGGCTAAAAAACAAACATGGTGGATGCCATACAAAAAAAAGGTAAGAGAAAAAAAAAATAGGAAGAGAAATAGAGGAACTTTGCACATATTTGTTTCAGCATTTTTTGCAGTTGCTTGCACATTTAGTACTTACATGCATTGGTGACGGCGAAGCTGTTGGCCGTTTCTATATTGTCGACGTGCGGGACCAGGTTAAAGGGCGCTTCTGTAGCGTTAGGGCTGGTGTTGTGAAGGAAGATAGCTAGCCGAAATGCTGTATACTCCTGATCAGTATTCCTAATGAACAACCCACCTAGAGAGAGGGACACAGAGAGGGGGGGGCAGAGAGGAAAAGAGTATGATGGAGAGCAGAGGAAGTGAGTTATTGTTGGGTGGAAACAGGGACAGAGACAGGGAGAAGGAGAGTAATGTTGGGAGGAAGGATAGATAAATTGGGAGGAAGAGCAGAGAAAACAGAAGAGGGGAGATGGAGAAGAAAGCCAAGATCTTCATTAGCGTTGTTACAAAAAGGTCATTTGTCTTCCAGCACATTCTCATGTACAAACATGAGTACAAACACACTTGAGGATACCCGCACTGTGGATTTCATTGATGGATAAGAGGATGACAGAAGGGGACAGAGGAGAAGAGAAGAAAAGAAAGACAACAAAGCTGACAGGAATTCAAGGCAGTCAAGGGGATAATGAGTCAGAGAGGACATAAAAGACAACAGAGTGAAAGCCAGATCAGACAGAGTGAGAGAAATGAAGAAAGATCATGGAGGATACAAAAAGAAAGGGTGAGTGAGGTAAGTTCTAAGTGTTTGTTGGCCTTTGAAGATGAGTTCTAGCTGACTAAAACAAATGAAAGATGAGAAAGGATCAGTGAGACTAATAATGTGTATATAAAAACTAAAAAGATATGGAAAAAAGAGACACAAGAGGCTGATACACTTCATCTTATGCCCACTTTTAATGGAACGTGTTGGTTGGCTGTATATCTGTAAATATCACTGTCAATAAATGTGTTTGTAGTAACAATTGTATAGATTTTCTATGTGGTTCTTCAAACAATAATTGTAACTTAACTGAAATAAACAGATGTGACATAAGTTTTACTGAATGAAACTCAACTCAACTGAGTTGGATCATAATGACAGACTGTCAAGGCTTGACTTCACATCAGGTGAGAGACAAAAGGGAGGGAGTGAGGAGAGATGACAAGGAGGGAGTGTGGAGGCAGAGCATATTGAGCAAAGCGGTATCACTACATTGAGCCACTTATGTGTACAACTGTGTGTCATGCAAGGGAGAACTTTGCATTATCTTTCCTTTTTTGTGCCTTAGCTTTTTTTCTTCAGAAATTTTTCGTTTTGCAGCTTATTTGATTAGTAACCAAAGCCCTACACGAAGATAACACCCATTGGGCATGTGTTACAGATTTTGCATAACCACAATAATTTGATGGGTTTTAATAAACTTTAATTTATCTTTTGTATTATAAATCTTGGGTCAAATGTCCAATATTTGTGTGGCCACAGACAGAATTCCAAATTAGAATGCACACACACCTTTCATCTAGGTGTGGAGTCTTGATATGTCTCAGTCATGACACGTTATTGCACCAGTCTCTCTAAGAAATTCCAAAAACCTTTTCATCTGTGTCTTTCTCTACCTCTGTTGCACACACAGACACACATGCACACACATGTGCACATGCACACACACACTCACAGACACATGCAGAGAGAAACAGCCTGTGCTTCCTCTGACATTACACTTGTGTGCAATGCAGAGATATGCAAATGAGTACTGAAGTGAACTGCTGGAGAGCCTAGCAAGTAATCCTGTATGTATATTCGAGTGTTTAAGGAGGACAGTGGGAGACAATGTGTGTGCTTCTGAAGGATCACATTATGCTTAAGTACACGCAGTGACCATACGCATGCATGGTTTATGTGTGCACACATGTATGCATTCCAGTGTAAGAGTGAAGTTTAGCTCTGCATGGTGTACAATGTGCACACAGCCTAAAATATGTGTGAGTTTCTATGACTCCATGTGGACTATGTATATGCTTGAAAACCTGAGCAAATATCTGTGTCTGCATGTGTGTGTATGTGTGTGTGCCAAGCAGAAATATTTAGCATATTAAGTTTATTGGCAGCTGTAGGGAGACAGAGTCAAGGAGCCGAATCTCATTATAGGACCTCCCAGATGCCCCCCACAACGGGTGATGCAGTGCATTCATTACCACACACATGCCTTTACAAATGTGTGTGTGTGTAGGAGAGAGAGAGAGAGAGAGAGAGAGAGAGAGAGAGAGAGAGAGAGAGAGAGAGAGAGAGAGAGAGAGAGAGAGGAGGAGGGTGGAAGGGAGGAAGGGAGAGAGAGAAAGTTCCAGCGTGTGTGTGGTCAGTATGCCCTATAGGTAAACCCAATGTTGATCCCGATTTAGTTAACTTTGTCTCTGATCTTTAAGGAAGGTTTCTCCAGCACTGACAGGAGGGTAACTGGAAAAGGGCAGAGAGAGGAGAAAGAGAGAGAGAGAGAGAGAGAGAGAGAGAGCGAATGCTGCAGTGTCTAAACATTGAAGAAGACTCCAAGGGAACAAAGCTTGCTGAAACATTCATGAGCCCAGATCAGCCTTTAAAATGCATACAAACACAGTGAAAGGATAGCAGGAGTGCAAAGTTATTGCTTTCATAAAACAAACGAGTCACCTATTTTTTTTTACAAATCAGAAGAACAAGATGCACCAAAACGTGTTTTCTCTTCTTCTATCATTCCTGCTTTAGAGTTACACAGTAATTTGTGTTTTCGAGGCTCAACGTGCACCCACCCCCCAAAACTGCTGTCCGCCAAAACGCATGATATCCAGTGTAGTGTGTCTGATATGATGGTCCGTGCGTAAGAATCCTCCAACTCACCTATCTGCACTGAGCTGGGGAAAGCCCCTGTCGCCAGTCCCCACAGGGCGGAATACAGCCCGAGAAAGTGCCAGGAAAAAATAATAATCCTCATTTTTCTTTGCTTTAATCCTTTCAGAAACTGTTGAGAGACATCGGGAAAGAGAGAAAGTGGGGAGATGCAAGAGATATAGAAAAAGAGGGGGGAAAGGCGTCAGAAAGGGGGGGAAAGAAGAAAGATATGAGGTTTTTCCCCAGTTTTGTCCAGCAGTATTCCTACTCCATGGTGAGATCGTTCGTTTCTTCCCCCTGCAGTGTCCGATCAGGAGAGAGCGTGCGCTCGGTGCACATGGAAAGACGCGAAGAGAGAGGGAGAGAAAAAAAGAGTGGGGAAACTCGCTAGAATGATTGGCGAGCTGAGAGAGCAGCCTGCATGGATGGACTGGACATGCGCACCCCGTCTCTACCTCTCTCTCCTAAACCATCACCCACACACCCTCGTTGTCTCTCTCTCTCTGCCCCTCTCCTCCTTTCCATCTCTCACTTTCACCTTCCTTGTCTGCCGTCTTTATTTACTAACACTGAATTTGCTTGCGGTAGCCTTTTGATAAGGTTTGGTTTAGGTTAATGCAGGTAAAAGCAAAAAGAAATAAAAAAGGAAAACAATGAATGAGTGTGCCTGCGTGCGTGTTTGCGCGCACCACTCGGTGGTCCCCTCTGTGTAAGCTTAACAGCATTTAGCCTAACAAGGCTCATATTTTTTATCTGTCAGCACTTCCCAAGATCATTAACACAAAACGCGCCTGATCACGCGCCAGAAAGAAGGGACAAGGGATTCAAGGAAAAATGGCAATCTTAAGAGAGGGGTTCGGCTTGGCTCAAACTAAATTCATTACAATCCATCCTGACGCATTGGTTAACTTCGCGGCCAAAACACACTCTGTGATCCTCACCAAAGCAGAAGCATTTAGGACAGCTAACAGAGGGAAACCTCAGGCCGCCTGCAGCTGCGGGACTCTGATGGCGCCCTGGGGACCCGCTAAAATCATCGTTGTGCGGATGTTAAACGTCACGACCTCGTGAGCACAAACATCTGGCTGCAGAAAAAGAAGACTAGACCACAAAGGCATTGAGCGCGACCACAGGGCAACACAGAATGATTTAAAAATGTGTTTTGTGTAGCTTAAAATAAGAAAATAAAACGCTGAGCAAGAATCCAACCTGGAGTAAATCTCTAAAAGTACATTATGCTATAGCCGTATCCCAACCAGAGTGGTTTTATCAGCATGCGCCGGTAGCAGGTCGGTAAAACTGACAGACGGTGTGGGATCGCGTAGTTACACGGTGGAGAGCACAGTTTCATTTTTCCAGATGGCAAAACGAAACGAATGTTTTATGGCTCGTCCCAGTGTAAGATGCGCTCTGTCCATCTCTGAGGGGGTTTCCCGCACGGTTGCAGAACGTCAGAGTATAATGAAATAGCCTGGAAAAAATGAGAGTTCAACATTTCTTATTGAACATTACACGATTTGGCATGCTGCTTCACTTTAATGAGACTTGGACCCCGCCAGCTATAACACACAGGGGTTGCCTCCAACTCGAATTTGAAGTTGATTTTAAGCTAAAATAATCGGAAAAATCTTGTGAATCTCTCTTAAAGATCTGCCTCAGCTGAGAAGCGTGTGTATAACACAGCGTGTACAACATTATAAGTGCCTGCGATGTGCTCAAATAGATGTTCAATTCGATATTGTCATCCTCATGTTGCAAGCCTCCAGTCAGACTGACGGACTCTGTCCATGGTGCTGAAACCAAACTGCGCTGCACGCAGGCAGCAGTCAGACTCGTCACTGCTTTCACACCATGTGCCTCTGAGAGTCTGCAGGCATCTAAAAACAAACAGCTCACCAGGAGTTGACATTGATGAGATGCGTCTGGTGGGCTAATTAGGAAATTCACCTATAGTGCTGCAGGCTGGGATGCTTTCACCTGCCCTCCGTGTCACATTTGCGGACATGTGGAAAAATGTACTGACATTTAATTCTTGATGCCTAAATTTGACAACGGGAAAACAGCTTTAAAGCTTAGGACTGATTCTCATTGTCGTCAAATACTGACACTTTGGTATATCCTTTGACGTCTCATTCTGACACACAATATAACTTTTTTTCGTTTCAAATATACTCACACTGTTGCAGTGTTACTCGACAGCACCCTAAACACAGGCAGTTGCTCCACTTCTTTCCACTGTTTGTATCAAATTGAAAGTGGGGAAAGAATCCAAAAACCTAAAAAATGCAGTGTCATTGCCATGAATTTATTATGATAAATACAATTAGGCCAGGGCTCCCAAACTGTTTAATCCCTTTGGAATGTGTAGCTCTCTCTTTTACCTGGGTTGCAGATAAAGATTACCAACCAAATTACCCTCAGTTTCTTCAAAATCTTAATCATGGTTTTATTTTTGTAGCAAACATTGAAGTAATGGTCTGATTAGTCCACTTAAGATCCAGGTAGAAACAAGCAACATAGGGGCACTTTCACATGGCTATAATAACTCTTAATAGTCTTTTTGGCATTGCTGGACGATTAGATAGTCTGCAGCAATGATAGATCTACTGAACTTTGTGTTGGCTTTTCATAAAAAAAAGACAGCTTACAGCTTACAAGAGTGTATAGAATGCAGTGAAGGGATACTTATACAAAGTCATTTTCCTAAACTTTTCTTGATAGACAAAGGTTAAGCCATCTTAACTTTAATTACTGTGCTTCATGGTGGAGGTTATTCATTGCTGTTTATTTTTAGCATGCAATCAACGCAGATGTTAAATCCTGAACAGAATGTCTCTTGAAGGGACTTCATTGACTCTCGGCTCTCTTACTTATTTATGAATACTCACTGAATGTGATAATGACTTCTCCTGCTGTCTCTTAGCAGTGTGTTTTCATGCTCCTTCAGACTGACTTGGGACCTCAGGTTTTACTGTGAGTGGGCTAAATAAAGTATGCAAATGCTGCTGAAGGTTTGACACAGTTACACAGTTAAAAAAAAAATGAATAATGAATGTTTACTTTTGCTTGCATCATGGCACTAGTATTACACACACACAGGCACTTTGTAAGGCCTGCCCTCTGGGGAACATTTTCTGCTGGTGACTTGGTGGCTGTTTAAAGGCATCTTTAAATGGAGATGTCTTGCTGAACTCCACATGACACTATTAATGGTCAACCTCTGACATTATGTGCTATTGGAAAACACATTCATTGTGCTCATTCAGCATTTTTCTTCATTGGTAATCCATAACAGTAATTAAAGGAAAATAATATGATAAAGAAAATGTTTTTTTTTTACAAAAACAAACAGCAAAAAAGTGACAGGACACAGTAGGACACTTAAAGAATGAATAATTGTTATAACTTTCTAATGCTCTCCCTGCAGAAACAGTGCCATCTAAATGTTAAAGTGTTTTCAGCCTAGTCTTTGAGACCAAATTTGCAGAAAAAATATTTTGCTATTTTTAAATACGATTGAACTGTTGCAATTTTTACATGTATTTTAAAAGGCAAAATGTAAACAAAAGTAGTCCTTATGAGAAGGGGGACATGATTTAGGAATGAAACTCTGGTCCTTTGTAGATTTCCTTCACCAGGAAGTGCAGGCAGCTTTTCATGTTTCTCAAGTTTCCAGATTCTTAAGACATATAGGCCAGTGAAAAACAGACTGATTGGTTGAAGACCATTAGCACTGCTGGATTTTGGATCACCTTCAGAGGTTTGATTGTGCATTCAGGAAGACCAGCCGGTAATGAGTTGCAATAGTCAATGTGTGATATCACAATAGCCTGTACCATGAGCTGTGCAGCATGCTCTGACAGGTAGGGTCTGATTTTCCTGATGTTGTACAGGGCAAATCGACACGACCGGGCAGTTGAGGCAACGTGAATCTTAAATGTTAGCTGGTCATCAATCGTGACACCCAGGTTCCAGACAGACTCTGTAGGCATGAGTTTGAGGGACAGGCTGGGGTGACAATGAGCTCAGTCTTTGATAGGTTGAGTTGAAGGTGGCGTTCATTCATCCATTTAGAGATATGGCATGATGAAATTCTTGCCAAGACAGTAATGTCATCTGGCGGGAATGACAGAAAGAGCTGGGTGTCATCAGCATAGCAATGGTATGAGAAACCAGAGGAGAGGATGATTGCACCAAGTGAGGGGGTGTATATTGAGAAGAGAAGAGTACTGAGCTCTGACCCCTGAGGCACCCTGTGGATAATTTGTGAGCTTTGGACACTTATCCCTTCCAAGACACTCTCAAAGATCTCCCTGAGAGGTAGGATATGAACCAGCATGGGGTAGATCCTGAGATGCCAAGAGAGAGTGTGGATAGGAGGATTTGATGGTTCACTGTGTCAAAGGCAGATAACAGGTCTAGCAGAAATGGAATTGAGGACTGACCAGCAGGTCTAGCCAAATATAACAATTTGGTTACTGACAGTCGTGCAGCCTCAGTAGTGTCCCCACTTAATGCCAGACTGATTCAGGTCAGAGACCTTAACAGAAATGGCAGAAGTGAAATCGGTTTGTAGTTTTCAACCTGGGCTGGGTTAAGGGTTTATTTTTTAAGTTTTTTTTTATTTCTAAGGGTTTTTTTAAAGGTTTATTTTTGGGCTTTTTATTTAGAGATAGGACAGTGGAAAGAGTCAACAATGGAGAGAGAGGGAGAGACATGGGGCCTCCGTACATGGGGCGAGTGCACTAACTACTAGGTTACTGGTGTTTTTTTTAGCAGTGGGGTGGCCCGTGCTTGCTTGAATGCAGTGGGGGGAACACCCATTTGAGGAGAGGAGTTGATGATGTGCATAACTGTAACATGAAGTGTTGAAGAAATAGTCTGTAAGAGGTTAGATGGCATTGGGTCCAGAGGACAGGTGGTGGGCCGAAAGTCAAGCAGAAGCTTAGAGACTTTGTCCTCGGTCAGAGGGGAGAAGGAGGTGAGTTAGGCGCTATTAATTGGTGCCTGTAGGCTGAGTTGGTCAGGCTCAGATTGCTGAAACAGTTGACATATTCCTTTTTTGTCCATGAGAGGATTTTTATTCGTCCAAGACTGGAATTATTAGGATTCAAGTGAAAGACTCCAATCAAACAATGTTTCCCTTGCCAATAAACTCATCACAATGCCCAACACTATGTATGCACTAGAAAAGAAAAAGAAAAGCTTGCATTGTATTCATTCCTGGAGAAACTCTATCTCTACTATAATATGTGCTGATGGTATTTTTAATCTTTTCTAAAATGTACACAATCGATCCTGACCCTGGGACAAATTAATGAAGAAGTGTACCACTATTGTTACATTTATTGTACAAGCTAATTCTTGTTTAACACACTTGAAATTCAGGTTAATACGAGATCTTTGCAGGATACAATGAATACAGGTTTGGTGAAAACAAAACATACTTCTGCTAATGCATGACCTGCACTGTCAAACTGCATATATAGAATTAGATGTTTCAAAGAAAGCTAAAGCCTTTTTATTCTAATCATTGCAAGTCATTATGAAGGACTTCATGGTGGAAAATATTTCTTGGTCTTTCATATCCTAAAGTAGGTCTAATCAATATATCAATATCATATATTTTTAAACCCATTCATTTATATGTCTATATTGGCCATACGTGTATCCATATGTCTTTGGATTGGCCAAAGTCAATAACTCAGTTCACCGTCAATATCCCACATTGGTAATAAGGACTAATCAACAGAGAGTCTATAGACGTGTGGTTATTGACACTTTGCTGTTAGCTTTATACTTCTAACCATATTGATTGAAAATTGACACTTCAATAGGGATGTTCAAAAACAAACCTTTACCTCTGGTTTGGATATTTTTTGACATTTCAAAAAATCAACCCAATTTCATATACTCCTCCCCCCCTTTCATGGTGCCAAATGTGTTTAATTAGACTAATATTCAAGTCAAAATGGCATATTAATGTCATTATTTTGCAGGGCAAATTAACAAGTCTAATTCAAAGTGTCTACAGACTATGGTACAAACATAACATGGCCTATTTAGATAAATACCAATGTCTCAGCTATGTCAGCTTTCAAACCCGGATGGATCACGGCTAGTAAAGCCATGTTTCAAAATTAAATCAGGGATATTAGAAACATTTATACTTATTGAACCTAATGTCCGTCAATCAACAAATCAAAATTGAGTCTTTATTATGCAAAGCAGTTGCAAACTTGGTTAGATTATTTGACATGTGAGCCATGTGGCTTACTGGATAGCACAGACAGCACTCTGGTACAGTCTATCATATTTCAGCAAATGTTGGTTTGACTGCCAGTAAAATTCAGACAAATATCAATGGTCTGCATGAATCCTATTGACTTGGATACTTTAACCTTTTACCTTGTTGCCATGAAACTATAATGGTTCCCTCAGGATTAACAGCTTTGGTTAGCCCTTGACTTTTACATCTAAGGAATACATTTAAAATTCTGTCAGTCAAAAACTTAAGTGCCAACATTTCTGCAACATGTATGATGTTCAAAAACCCTAAGTAATAGTCTGTGATTTATGCTTTCGTTGAATTGCATTTGTGTGCACATTCATTTGAAGCCTCCTCTCTAATTCACCCAAACACACTTACATACTGAAAAGCATGCAGAGAGCTACCACACCAGGTTCTGGCCCAATCCTCTAAAGCAATTTCGTTTCCTGGCCAAGGACATCAACCTCGCCAACCTTGTGATAAGTGGACAATGATGCCTGCTGAGCCACAGCTGCCAATACTAATTAGCACTTAGCATGTTAACATGTTGAATTATAAGGCTGAATATGATAAACATGAACTCTGCTAAACATCTACATGTTCTCATTGTCTCTGTGAGAATGCTAGGATGCTGACATTGCAATTTTCCCTTAAAGCACCACTGTGCTGAGTACAGTTGAAAGAGCTGCTGGTGTAGCTGTAGGCTCTTAATGTTTATGTTTTAAGAATCTGACTGATTCTAGGCTCTCTCCTTGTTGCAGCCATTACCTTCTAGGACGTGCTACAAATCATCGCCACCAAGGACAAACAGATGAAAAACACATTTTTTCCTCTCACTGCAATATGGCTCTGCAGCTTCCTGGCTCCCCTATTAACTTCTCATCAAATGGTTTGTAGCTGTTATGTGATATCTGATGTGATTGTGGCTCAAATGTTGTCTTTGCAATTATGATGATGGGACTCTGCTGTAACACACTGTACCAGAATCAAATTCTAATATCCTTGCTGTGCAGACATTAGACTGGATTGAATTAAATTGAGTAGATTCTTTCATCTTATCCTTTTTTTGCTACTGCCCCAAAAATAGCTTATTAAGAGTTTGGATTGATTTGTTTTCTTCTTATTTAAACATTTCTCAAAAAGAGAAACATTGAGAATCAAATATTGAATAATAGAAAATCTAAGATGACACAGTTTCTGTATCCATTATGTTTCAAAAGCTTTACAAATATGTGCTGTATCTGACAATGTGACATCCTTACACTTACCTTCAGCTCTACAACATCACTAATATTGCCTGTCTGTATCTGTCACCTTCATCTTTCCATTGCAGTTGACCTTGTGGTCCTTGTAGACAATATCCTAAGACCTTGGAGTCAAGATGAAGATTCACTGTGGGTGCATGTTTTAAATGACAGAAGCACAAATAAACCCCTTATCAGTTAGTGCAAGATTTGTCTTTGGATGTCACAGATTTTTTAGTTTTGTTTGAGGAATTAATTAAAGGCAGTAAAAAAACCAGTGTGTTTGTGTGTATATACCACCCCTCCCCCATTTTCCCTTGACCTAACCTCGTCTATTTTTGCTGTCATCATGTAGAGCAAAGAGTCAGTATGGAAGGACCTTTCATATAGTGCACTGAAGGATGGTATGCCAGAAGCTTCTCTAAAGTTATTCGCTTGTTGTCAAAATATGGTGGCACAATCCATCCGACCTGCACTGTCGTTCATTTCCTGCTCTGTGTGACCTTGAATTGCCCCCAGGGGATAAATAAAGTTCTTTGAATTGAATTGAATTGAATTGAATCCGTCCATCCATCCATCTATCCATCCATCCATCCATCCATCCAACCATCCTTCCATTGTCACAGGTCATTTGTTGTGTCTGTGCCAATGTGTCACAACTCCAGCTTGAAAGGTTACAAGAATAACTCCCCCTTCCTTCATCTCTGGTTTTTCATCCATCCATCCTTCCCTTTCTCCATCCCCTCCTTATGATGACTCATCAATCTAAATGTCTTTCTTCTCCTCCTCCTTCCACACCCTCCTCATATTCCTCTTCCTGAAGCTCCTCAGCTTTATCCACCACCTTAGCCATGTGCCCTATGACTCATCCCCTTAACTGAATTCCTCCAACTTTCCATCCATCCGTTATACCTTCTGCATTTCCTTCAGCACACCATTTGGGTAATATCAGTATCCACCAGTCCTCTCTGTATCCTTCCCTTAACCTGTATCGTTTTATCTCCATTTTGCCCAGAGCCTTTCTTTCTTCCAACTGCGCCAAGCGAAATTGCTTCTTTTCTCCTTATTTCTGCTGAGGAATATCTCTTTTTGTCACACTCTTTCTCACTCATTCCTCCCTTGCCCCCAGCAGCTAAGTCTTGTATCTTATTGGAAACAGACAAAAAGACCATTAGCAGATACAAATCAATTGATGGTGTTACACTGTGATGTTGCAGCTGGGGACTCCTCGCATTACTCTAAGTAAAGTGTGGATCAATGCGAGTCAATGGCAGCCACTGAACAGTCCATTTATAACATGCAGCAGCAATTGCTCAGCCTCTGTGACTCGCAGCTGATTTCTTCATTCAAAGGATGGGTGGAATATTCAAGGAGTATGGAACAAAAGGCAGCAGCCATGCAATGTAGTCATGGCTGTTGTTTTTGTCATTGTCATGCAAATCCATGCTCCTCCTTGTTCAGAAGCATTTTCTTCACATCTTTTCTGGAAAAGGGTTAAACACTTTCTTTTTTGTTATTTTACTACGACAGGCAAAACAATTTCCACCCCAAAGCTAAAAACTCTTTAATGATGAAGTTACAGTCAAGCTTAACAGAGACTCTTGTTGGTCAGTAGACTCATGAAGAAGAAATGATCACACCTTAACTCTTGTAAGAACCGCGCAGATGTTTGATTTGAAGCAAAAAAAAAAAAGTGAGTCTCCAGCAGGGATGTCAGAGGCATCATTATCTGTATCTGTTCAACCAAAAGATTTTCTGTATCTGTACTTGGATATAAAATCGGAAGTGGGCGTGGTTTAACGGTAGGTGTGTTTTTAAAAAGCTTTCTTGCAGCAATTATTATAAAGGATAAGAAAAAACTTTATCAAATTACAAATGAACATTTGATTAAAGGAAGTCATGTTCATTCTGGCTATGCAACTGTGCCTTCAAAGCATCAAACTGATTAACTTTTGGGATAAAAATCATTATGAAACATACTTCTACCTCCTTATATTTTATTTCAATATGTTTCTCTATCTCTTGCTCATTGTTTTTATTTTACACTAAAGTTTTATGAACTGTCTGGATGCTAAGTCAAAATTCAAAGAAACATATGATGTCTTTACATCTTAAATGGATTCAAATCGACTGAGATACAAGATATAACCATGGACTGTACATCATATATTATATGATTTACAGTCTTTTTATAGACTGTAAATCATATAATATATTATACAAGTCTATAGCCTTTAGGTATAACCAGCTGCCACACCAGGCTTTCATCTGCCATTGCCTGCATACAGTAGCTCCTCCTATCCTTTGCCTCTCTCCTCCTAATTAGCTACTGAAGTACTTATGGAACTGGAGTTGAATCCAGAAACTACTAGTTTACCTACATTATAAAGAAAGTTTAAACACAACTTTGACTGGGTTTTTTAAGTGGAGGAAATAAAAACTAAAAGTTCTGAGCTTACTTCTATGTATGTATTAGTTTGTGTGGGTTTTAAAGAAATCCGCCTGCCAGACACTACTGTAAGCTTTAACTGCTGAACTATCAATGAATCCTCCCCCGTCTGTCATGAGACAATGAGAGACGAGTAACACAGCCTGACGCCCAACCATCACCATCGGACTGCGTTGTCTCCACAACCACCGTCATCCTCATTCATGCACGGCCTGCTCCGACCTCCTCCGCATATTCAGATATAAAAAGTATCCATATCCATCTCATTATCTGAGACTTATTCATATTCATATTTGGGCTAATCTCTAGTTTCTAGCATACAGTTTACCAGAAATCTAAAAAACTAGATTTGATATTGTGTTGTACTAATTCTAAAAAAATGTCCCCTCAAAAAAAAGTTTTGTTATTCATATATGGCAACAGTAATATACAGATTAATACTTAATTGTGCTTTAAATATAAATGCTTTACCCAACAGAATAATGTTGTTTATTATCTGGAGCACTTTTTTGTCCAGATATCCAAACATAATGTTTAAAAGTGTAAGATAAATGTTGAGTGGCTCTATATTAAGTCTGCTGATTTACTTGCAATTCTTTTTCAAAGAGCAAAGAGAAGCTGAAGCTGAAATGCCCACGCATCCCGTATTTCAACAAACCTTTGAAGAGATTTGAAGCTCTTTGCGGGAACACACTGATGATTGACTGAACTAGCATGCTTCATTACGGTTACACACTCCTCTCAGTCTCTCCTGGACCTGTCAAATTAGAGCCCTCTTTGCAGATAAAGCGTGACTTGTAAATAAATGCTTTTATGGTTGGATTCAGTGACAGAGTGGCAGCGTGCTGCATCAATATGACTACCGGCAAGAATTAACGTCAGGCTAAATTACAGGCAGCTGGAACCACAAGGTTGCTAGTAATTTAGCAACTAAGCCAGCACAGTTGTGCTCAAAGTGTTCTGGACGGGTCACAGTTTATTGTTGCTTTAAAACACTGATATTATCTAGTGTGTGAAGAGCCTTTCGAAAGATGGTACAGGACAGTACACATGCATATGTACATGTAGATTTTATGCTTTGATCACAGTATCTCACTTAAAATTAAGGAGAGGAAATGGAATTTATCGTCAACGTTTTTACATGAATAACACATGCATTAAATCTTCAATATTTTTCAATACACTGCATGCAGAGAATTCATGTCTTTCTAAAAAAAGATTTTGAAATCTCTTTTTGCATCAATGTACTTTACAGATTTTTCACTTGCTTAACTTTCTTCTGCAAAAGTCTTGATTCATTATCGCCTCTTTTTAAATGTATGCTAATGGGCATGGTATATATGGAGCCGGCAGGCAAATGACCTCACCTGACTACCTGCTAAAACCATTAAACATCACCCTTGGGTGCCTGTCAGATAAAGATTAGCCACTCATGTGATGGTCCTGGATCTTCACACACCTTGTTTAAATACTCTGCCCGGGTTCTGGCAGCACAGACTAAACGCACACTGTTTGACAGTTCTTAGACAGCGCTGTCCCCACTGGCTGGCAGATGGCTAAACAGCCTTAATAATATGAGTGTATGAGCAACCATACACACAAATGTGCACCAATGTCCATGCAGGCTCACATATGCATTGAAATACAGATCTAAACATGTACAAATAAAAAAATTGATAGACCTTGGGATGTGTGGGTCCATCTTTCATATCTTTGTAATTTAATATTATTTTATTGAATGAATGAACACAGAATATCTCTCTTCATCTCAGTCACATCACTTAGTCAGATCTATGCCAGCGTCTTTCTCCTCTTCTCTGATCATGCCATGGGCCAACAGAAAACATCTGGGAGTTCACACTGTGTGTACGCGTCTGTTCAAATGTGTGTGTTCACTGCGAGAGTGCACTAGGTTTGCAGAAAGCCTGTTTGTGCGTGTGTGTTAGTGTGCGTTGGCTTCTCAGCAAGCCTGCCAGGCTAAGAGTCCAACATCTGTGAGTTCAGATGTTTTCTAATGATATGCTAATGGTGCTGGAGGGAGACAAGCACAGAGGCTAATGTAGCGGTCATAAACCTCTGCCTCCATCCCTCTATCGCTCTGCCCACCTACTTTCATGATGATCTTGATTTTTTGCACATATTCTGTTTTTTTTTACCCATTTGAACTACTTGAACATTCAAATACTTGCACTTTATTTAAATTTTTAACACAACTATCATAATCATCGGCATGATTCAGTGTTTACAGGGGCTTGCAGTGTCACATACATTCTAAAAATTAATATTTATGTGCTGCTGTCACTATTGTTCGAGGTATCATGCACTCTTTTTCTGATTCATATGCATTGTATGTATGAATCATCACATATAAATGCAAATGTCTATGAACTATTTGAATATGTCAGTAAATCCACCCTTTTTAGTCAAATAATCACTTCAGCAGTCCTAGAGAACACATATTATAAAAGCAGCAGTTGGTCAAAGACATTTACATTAAAGCTGTGATGCACAACAATGAAGTGAGACAGTGTAGAAAATCTGCCTCATTGTTGTAGTCTAAGCTTTACAACAATAAGTGTGCACAGTTGGCAACAACAACAACAATGAGGGCAATGTTGCCGCTTCTAGCTTAGAGCAGAGTTCACTTTTTTGTAGGAAATTGGTGTGATATGTGACTAAAAAGATCCTGTGTTAGAGCAACATTCAATGCAGAATCTAAAACACAAATACTGTATATCACTCATATGTGAAGTTACTATAGAGTTAGCGAAGGAAGGAAATCAGGCATTGTTCTACCAGAATTCAAAATTCAGAGGAAGCTAGGTCGCAATGATTTGTTACTAAAAAAATAATCGAAAATACATAAAAAATCTTCATAGATAATTCAAAAGACACATCAACATATGTTTAATATGTCAATAGTGTTTGTTTCAGAATGCTGTATTACTAATTAAAGCATTTACAGATTTTCAAAATGTCAGGATATGTAGCAACATAGTTTTCCACCATTACGTTACATTTTTAAAATATACAGTTGTACTATTCAAGGTTTAAGGTAAGCTTTATTTTCCCAGAGGGGTTTTTTGCTTTACAGCCAGACATGAATAAAACAAGAAACAACTGAAATGCTAACAATTAACAGCCAGCGCAGTTTTGGCAGATGGCTGTTCATCATCAGTCAGGTTTTGCCCAAGATTTCTGCCTCTTTTTTTTTTTTTTTTTTTTTCCCTTTGTCTGCATTTTTTCTCATCGTTTAACACCACAAACGGGGTGTCAACTTTTTATGAGATTGAGGCATATTTTAGTCTTGCAGGCAAATATTTTCATACTTAGTGCGTGTGCGTGACCATCACCGGCCCTCCCTGGAAGCTAAGCTGACATTCTTTATTAGATTTCCCTATTTCTGCCTCTTAAAAGAAGTTTTTTCTTGCCTCTGTAACTTTGCTAAATGTTGCTAAGTGCTGCGCTCATGATGGATTATTGTTGCGTCGTTGTAACACAACAATGAGAAAGGTCTTTTACCTGCCTTTTGTTAAGTGTCTCGAGATAACATTTGTTATGAATTGGCGCTATACAAATAAAGAAAGATTGATAAAATGCTCACATCAAGGGGGGAGGAGTCACATGATGCTGTTGAGGAGACCAATGCTTACAGTATACTCAGAGGCGCTGCTTGTCAACAGGCAAGACAGGCAACTGCTTGTGGCCCAAGGCCAGTAAGGGGCCCCCAAGGTCTGACGAACTTCAAACCGCAGCAGTAGCTCAAAATGTGCAAATTTTGCAATGACAGTAGGAAACCTCCCTAAGGGGGGGGCCCATCTGACAGTGATTGCTCTCATTACCCTGCTTAGCATCTCATGTATTACTCCTGTGAAAACCAAAGTTTGTCAATAAAAGTCATTGAAGGAAAACGAGAGTATTTATTCAAGAAAGACAGAGTAAGAGCGTTGGGACACTGGCAGACGGTGGTCGGAGTGGCTCCCAAATAATATTTTCCTAGGGCCCCATGACTCTAGAATCGCCTCTGCTTATACTGGACCAAGATTCCTTATGAGGTCTTATATTGGAAAATGTCTGATTCTGTGAAAAAGACATAAAAAGAAAGACAAATGCTCTGTTTGGACATAGAAAGATAAACTATGTGAGAATGTTATTTCTTCTGTTTTCAGCGTAGCAAGGTGTTCCTAATCACTAATTCAATCGTAATAATGACATTGGTTGTACTCTTTGCACAATAATTGTTTTTTAAATGTAATGTCTGTAGGTCCTCCCTGCTTGTTTTTGTTGTTGTATTAGATTCTGTTGAAATTGCTACTGAGAGGTAGCAATTTCAACAGATCTTTTTTTCAAAGCGCAGATTTTAAAGCCAAAGGTAGCCAACCTCTCTCTTTCCCATAAACACTCACAGCCACACACAAACACGCACAAACAATATATGCTACCATCTCCATGTTCCATGCAATCCCCTGTCTCTCCTCAATAATAACCTGAGGCTTAACCCCAATCATGGCAAACAGCTCTGTGTGTGCATCTGTGTGAAAGAGAGAGAGGGGGGGGGTGGGCGTCTGTATGATGTGAACGTGCCCTAAGAGAATTGGCCTCAGAGAAATTATTGGATTGGATGAGGAAGGTGGGGGTACATATAAAGGCTTTTATGTCAGCTGACTATGTCTTATGATCTGTGTCTGATTGTTAGTCCTAGTAAGGATTGTGTGTGTGTGTGCGCGTGTCAGTGTGTTTGCGTGTGTGCGTGTGCGTGTGTGTGTCGGTTGTGTGTGTGTATGTGTGTGCGTGCGTGTGTGTTATTTGTGTGTTTGTCCTACATATGACATATCTTCAACACATGGTTGGTTTGTTGTTTACTGTGCATTTCTAGGTTTAACCCCTTAGTTGTGTTCAATAAAAGCCTTAAGCCATTATGTCATGTACAGTATTCAGGTGTTGAAGTTCAAGGAACAGAGTGCAGAGAATGTAAAAACTCATGTTTACATAAAGTGTAGGAATTTGAATGTTTTAAAAATCTTATAAACTAGAACGCTTTTGGATACACACAACGGTCATAGTACACCTGAACTGTGTTAAAATTGATTTCCTCGATCAGTACAATCAATCTTCATCATTTCCAAAGGTCAAAGTAGTTATGATTAGAAATATAACTTAAAGATACTCATGGTGTCTTCAAAATAATGATATGGAGCTTTGGAATCTAGTTTTGTCTCATAATGTTGACAGATAGAGTCCTCTGAGATTGGATTAATCACAAAAGTAAATATGTACAATGGCCTCTCTATGCGAATAATTTCAGATTTAAAAAGACATGCCTTGTAAACAAATGTTGCTTTCCCAGGAGTTGGGCCTTTGGCTATGGCTTTACCTCCCATATTACTTTTAGTCATTTGTTTGCCACAAGCAGGACTGCATTCTGGGAGCGTAATGTTCTAGAGGGGTAACACAGCAGTATGAGCATTTTAAGGTTAGATGCTGCCTGATCATTAAGAGCTTTGTAGGGGTGAAGATTCTAAAGGAGGTGTTTGGGTTTCCATCTATCTCATGAAGTAGGTCTCACACCTGAGCACACACAGCAGGTGGAGTATTGTCTACTTAAGATCATGGTGGGGAAATTGTTTGAGAACACACTTGACAAAGGTTCAGAGGGACCGAAATGTTGTAGTTTTTAGATCGTATAGGTAGCCAGTGCAGAGAAGCTTAAACAGGAGTAATGTGATCTCTTCTCCTAGACTGTACACATGCTGCAGCCTTTTGGACCAAGAGTCTTTTAAGGGTAGTGTCAGTAGCATTGTTCATTGCAGCTTGTAAACACAACATTCAAACTGGGCCCCTCCTGCTGGGCTCATCACCCCCAGAATCACACACTCAGTGCAGAGCGTGGTGTGTATGTTTACTGCTTGTACCAACACAGGAAGCTTCTGCACGCTAGCACAAGCTAACCACCATTGCTTGGTACCTGCTTGTCCAACAGAAAGCAGGCCAACTCCACATCTGCATGCAAAGCCATCCCAAGGGTCACCCTCGTTTTTGAAGGAGCTTTATCCACTTGGCATTTCGCGTAACTATGGTTATATTAAGTCTTCCGTGCCACTATATACATGTCCGTAATATTCAACACAGGCAGAGGACAGGGTCTCTGCAGAGAAAGTCACACATGTATGGAGGCCCATAAGTGATGATTGAGTCACATTACTGTGTATGAGTCTATGTTTACATTTTTAGGAAGAAGTTACTGACTCTATCTTTAAAGACTTATTAGGGCAGCCTGATAACAAGGAATTGCAATAATGAAACCTTGAGGTAACATTTGCATGGACCATTTTTTCTACATAAAAGAATATGCAGAATTGTATGTTACAAAGTAAAACTAAGTGCTAACAATGAATTGTTACGACCACGTTGACCGCTAAAAAATGTATATCCTTCTTTGGATATTTGAACCCTGCTCAATCCAGCACTGTCATCTAACCTATGCAAAATGTGTTTCATGAATGTCCATAAAGCCATTATCTATTCCGCTTTTCCCGTTTGGGGTCGCATGGGGGCCGGAGTCTTTATCCTAGCTGTTATTGGGCAAGAGGCGGGGTACACACTGCACTGTTCGCCAGTCAATCACAGGGCTGACATATAGAAACAGACAAGCAGACACACTCCATTCACACCTACAGGCAATCGCCAATCTTTACCTAACGTGCATGTCTTTGGACCTTAGGAGGTAGCCAGAGTACACAAAGAGAACACACGCATACACTGGGAGATCATACAAACTCTACACAGAGAGGCTCCTGTCCTACAGGGACTCAAACCAGCAACCTGCTCGCTGTGAGGCAACAGCAATAACATCAGCACCACCGTGCAGCCTATTTCATGAAGTCTAAATCTTATTTTCAATATGTCATACCACCTAAAACCATGTTACATGATATAATAGAAGAGTAAATGCAAGGTTTTCAATGTCTAGCATCAACTTCCCATACAGACATGCTTTTTCATCCTTACTTCAAATCAAGAAACATTCACAGTATTGGAATCTGAAAAGAGAAATGCTGTTGTTCACATACTGCTTACATTTAGCAAAAAGCTTGTGTGGGCAACACACAAAATGACATTAATATAAAGGTGCATAACTTTGCATATTTTCTCTGTTAGTTTAATTAAACTTGCATATAAATGTGTGTATGAATAGGTTTTGCATGCTATAATTCCAGCCTCGACAACACTTTTGCCTCAGTCCAACTCAAACTTTTGTTAGATATCATAAAACTTCACATCACATTATCTGGCAAGCGCTTGAACATGCATATAATTAAAAAAGCTCTTGCTGCATTAGTCATACAACAACTTATCTTGGCAGGTGTTCCATCTTTTCAGGCTCAATGCTCCTCTTCAATTCAACAACATTTTACTGCAGCAGACAGAACCCCCCCTCTCCGCCACACACACACACACACTCAGACAAGTACAAAGCCTAACACATATACAGTACATGCCAGTGGCAAGGTTTTGTCACGAGTTTTTGGTAGAAAGCAGGTGCTCATGAATATTCAAAAGAAGGGAAGTGTTCCAGTCTGCATTTCAAGCTTATAAACATGAGTGCATGCATGTGTGGGCAGTAAAGGTATAAGGTTGTGAGATAAGAATATACATCTACGTCTGTGTACTGCTGTGTAAGTGTGAGCGTGAAAGTGTTTTCTTTCATGAATGTTCCTGATTCAGGTGACGCATTATAATCAAAAACACCATTTTCTGTCTTTTCTGTCATCAGTATGCATAGTTTAGTTCTGACTCAGAAACACAATTTAACAGGAATCTATACATTTCTCATGAACACAGACAAATGTAAGAGATTTCTTTTGTGCAAGAAACACAAAGATGTCAAGTTTGTTTTCATTTGCTCCTAGAAATACGTTTGATAAGTGTTTGAAAAAGCTCAAATGCAATTACCTATTTGGAATCACTTATGTGGTGCAATAATGCTCTGTTCAGCTTCGGGCAGGGTTATCTAATTTCATCAACATATAGTGGTTATCACTCAACAAGTTTCATTTAAGATCCATTTTTTTCTGGCCAAAAATTCCTGCTGCTTAAAATGTATTCATACAATCTGTATCTCCCCTCTGACCTTATACATATATTCATAAGATCTTAAATTTCTATTTTTTTTTTCCCAACACCGAATGCCGGCATAACAATATTTTGAAATGATGTGTTTTTTTTAAATCATGATACCAAATTGAATGAGACTGTTTTGGTAATGATGAAGAGAAAGCGCCGGTTTGAAGGAAAAGGGAAAGCAATTGGATACATAATGATTGAAATTATTGATGTAAAAATAAATAAATCTAAAGGGCTCACTGAAATTAGAATGGTGCAGCCAACGGGTTATAGAAGTCACAGAAGTAAATGGAAAGTATATGTGTTTTGCAGAACTTCAAATGACAAAATCCAACTTTTGAGAAGCCAGAGCCATGTAGAACCTGAAATACCTGTCATCTATGGACAGTAAGCAGTTTGCAGAATATATCCGTTTAGTGTGTGTTTGTATTTATGAATATGCTGACAGGAGTGAAGACAACCGCAGTTTTCCCTTTCTTCCAGCCCTCTTGTTTGGCTTGTTAGTGGGACACAGAAACAGAGCTGTTTCCTTAATTGTCATAAATAATGGAAAAGTCGTTTGTTTTTCTTGTTAACGGCAGAAAATCATGTCTGCGCTTTACACAAAAGCATCCACATGTACTGTATATGCACGTTACAAGGAGAGCATGTGTGAGTGTTTGTACCGAGACTTGCCTGGCCGCACTTTATGCATGAAAGTAACCGCACAAATAGAATGATCATAAATTATGTAATTTCAGATTCGTATGTGATTTATGATGCTGCGCAGAAGTGTAGAACAACGTATAAACAGGTGAGATTTAGTGAGTTGATTTAATCTGAGACAAATCTGTGCTACATTAATGGGTTACCATTGTCTTGTTCTAATAAGGTTGTATATCTCTTATATTTTATCATAAGGTCATGATGATGCACTGGCCTCTCTTAAGTGATGAGATAACCAACACTTGCAAGAGGTGTGTGTAGACCACTATCTACCATCCCCAGAAGTTCTTTATACATAGTGAGTGTAAGAACATGATGTGAATTATCCTCATTGAGTTGAGGTGCAGAAGAGTGTGTGTTCTATTCACAGCAGGGTGTGGTTATGTGTATGTATGTTTGTGTCTGTGCGTGCGTGTGTGTGTGTGCGTGAGTGCTGTTCAGGTGTGTGGTAGTCTGGTAGTCTGGTAGTCTGGTAGTGTGTGTCAGCACACAGCAGAGTTTGGTTGCGTTTGTGAGCATGAGGAGGAATTAACTAGTAGTTAGAAATACTTGAGGAGCACTTTGTCTCTTTGGGAGGCATTAAAAGGAAGCTACAACCTTCCTCATGTCACTATGGTGTGTTTGACTGTTTCCCTCTTTTATTGTCCTCCTCAAAAGGCTGCATGGTCACTTTACCATTTGTAAGAGCCTAATGCCTTTTTACCTCCTGGGTCCGTAACGAAAAAGTTCCTCACAGGAGCTTCAACCAGAAAAATCACTAAACTTTTATATAATCAAAGACTACACAATAGTCTTGACTAATAGTAATCATCTAATTTTGCTCATCAAGTTGCATGTTTTCTTAACATGATTAAAGATATTAAACATTTGGAACATCACTGCTTAAACTAAACTTACAGCTAATTGTACACTGTGCCAGTTTTTTCTTTTAATAAATCCAAACTCTGCCACAGAAATCCTTAGTTTATTAAATTTAAAATCTGTTTGTGGACAGATTTCCGTTGTTTGGCATTCCTCCATGAACTAAACAGGAGGAACAAGCAGCAGAGAAACTGTACCAGATGGATGACAGGAAAAATGATCTTAGAATAAGCCTGTGATTAAATCACATTAAACATGATATACAACATAAACATAGGCAACAATAAGCTGTTGTGTTATGCCTTATCTAGCCAGTGGTCTTTTTGTGTTAATTAAAATAATGTGTTTTTCTTTATACTGTATTTATTGAGCAAACAATGTTGAAATGTGTTTTAATTAGTCTGTTGCATATAAATGTAATCACATAAATATGAGTCTAAAACAATAAACAGGATGGATGTATTCAATTTATCTATACGTTGTGGATTCAATTCAATTCTTTTTTTTTTTAACTCAAGGAATTTATTGGCAGAAAGGTTTCAAGGACACATTTTCTCAACCTTTAAAGAAAATAAGGATTGTATGGTATCTAGGAACAGGAACATCACTGATAAGTTGAAAAAACAAAACTTACATAAGCAAAACTACATAGGGAAGAATGTGTGATCTCTGCCATTTTATCACACTGAACAAAGCACATTTTAAGTGTTAATGTGGTTTTGCATGTCTCTACCTATGACCCAGGCAGGAACAATCTTATGATAAAAGTACAACTTCTTTAAATTTGTTACGTCACTTTTTTGTAACTATCTTGAATTGATTTCCTCAACGACACAACACAGACTGTGTGCACGGGAAAACATGTCTCCTCCTCCATCATGCTGAACACAGGTGCACCGCAGGGTTGTGTGCTGAGCCCTCTACTGTTCTCCCTCTACACACATGATTGCAAACCCCCACACGGGACTAACACCATCATTAAGTTTGCAGACGACACCATCGTGGTTGGCAGAATCACCAACAATGAGGAGTCACCTTACAGAGCAGAGGTCGAGGAAACCAGAGAGCTGGAGCCAAGACAACAACCTGATTCTAAAAGCAGTCTTTTGGAGTGTTTATAATTTTGAGTGCAAAGTAAGCATGAATCAGCAAAGACCAGACAGTTATTTCTTGTGCAGTGTTCAATGTTTTCTCTGGTAAGATAAGAAGAAATTGAATTCCCTTAAAAAAAAAAATCAAGATGTTAATGTTCGTGCATGTGACAGTCTTACACTAACAGTATCAATTGAACCCTGAGCCCTGCAGCTAATGTCAAATGCGCTGTAATGTAGCACTCTGTCCTGCATTTTAGAGGGGAAAGGGGTTGAAAATATGAAAATAGCTTTCCAGAATCATCTTGTGACTTGCCAGGAGGTCATATACCCCTCGCTCATCATAACTGTGTTGGAATACTTCCATGAAAGCAATCCTGCAGCTCACAGGATCAGTGGCCTTAGAGAAGGTATGTGGAGTGCATGTAGAGGGAGTGAAAATCGTGGAAAATATTCCAGGAGGGTATACTGTAGGTAGACGAGACAGAAAAGGTAATCAAAACAAAAGCTTTCGTGTCAGGACCTGGTAGTATTTGGCAAATCCTCTGTTGTGTCTGGATAGTTTAAAGTCATCGAAGGCTGTGGAGAAACACTATTGGACATGAGGCCCTTTGAGCTGCCTGCTGTTATTTGTGCAGTTTTTTTTAATCACTTCTTCCTCATAACGATATCAATCAGTCAACTTGTGTGATATAGTTTAGACAGTCGTTGTGAAACCTTGAGCTGAGGGCATTATTCACATGTAAAAGCGAAAAAAAGCTTTGTTTGAATTGACGTAAACTCCTCTAAGACCAGAGCACAGTGAACATGGTGCTTTTGCCAAATCATTAAAATGAGTTTTAATGGAATTGCGAACATGACACATTTCTTGTTGATTCATGCTTCATATAAAAATTCCTTATTCTCCCGTCATGGTTCCCTGCTCTGTCTTCATGCACAAACACGACTACACATGCACACAGACACACACCAGACCATGCTTAATTAGTTATTTCCGGAGGTAGTGGGGAGCTAAATGCCAACCATCCGTCAGTGGTTTACTGTGTGGAACCCTCTCTCTCTCTCTCTCTCTCTCTCTCTCTCTCTCTCTCTCTCTCTCTCTCTCTCTCTCTCTCTCTCTCTCTCTCTCTCTCTCTCTCTCTCTCTCTCTCTCTCTCTCTCTCTCTCTCTCTCTCTCTCTCTCTCTCTTTCTCTCTCTCTCTGAAAATCATCCATTCTCTCCTCTCTCCTCATTTTATTCTCTTTTGCTTTACATCCCTCACTCTCCCCCTCTCCTGCTCTTCATTTATTTGCTCTTCCCCCTCCCCCTTTTCATTTTATACAATTCATCCTGCTGTCTCATTCATTTACCTTCTCCTCTCTCACATCCTCACAACACCGACTTTTTATGTTACAGTAACTCCACCTCCATCCTTCTGTCTCCATCTTTCCCTTTCACTCCTTCGACATCTCTCGACAGTTCTCTCCTCCTCTCGCTCTCTCTTGCTGGGCTCTGGCTGTGAGCTGTAGGAGGAGTCTCTAACCTTTCATGACCTTTATCTTCAGTGCAATGAGCTTTTCCCATCCCTCTGTTGGTATTAATCCTGATGAATAAATAACAAATGTTAATAATCTGTAGGAAAAATAAACAGAAAAAAATGAAAATATACATATACATCTACTCAACCAATCAGGTTAATAATTTGTTGTAATATGATTGTAAATAGAACTGCCCAGCCAACCTACCTACATTTTCATTTACTGTACTGTATTAACCAACAAAACAATGACATTTAAATACAGAAACAATGGGTGACAAGATAAAATTACACCTATGGGAGAATTGGGGCTGACAAGAAAGACAAATGCTCTCTATTATGAAAACAGTAAATGAGACCATAACTTGTGGGTAGACTCTGTATCTCTAGACTGCAGAGCCTCAATCCAAAGATGCATTGATGTCTCTCTGGTGGCAAAAGGTTGCCAACCCCTCACTAAGAATATTTTTATTTGTTACCTTCATTTGACTGTAACTACTGAAGCTTTAATTACTCTGTCTCAATCTGCCACACTTTATTGCCTACCTCTATATTAGCATGTATCCCTTTGCATCCCTGTGGAAAAAGCACTGGGAATGAAACAAGGGCAACAGACCCTACAGAATCCTCCAAACTCTAAGTCAAAACTTGCTGAACCAAGCGGTGCTTCGGTCAGTCCGACCTCCTCAGGAAAAGAGGGTATAATTCAAGAATTAGAGTTAAGCCAACCAAGCGAACCTGGCTGCTCCATTATCCAATCTTCTTCTGGCGAGTGTCCCGTTGCATGAAAACTGAATGGTCCAAATGGGATTGGGCTGCCAAGCTGAATATTAAAAACTGTTTCCCTACACCTTACAGAGACCTGGCTCTGTCACAACATCCAGGGTCAAGTTTGATGTGACAAATGGATTTTAAGATGAGTGGACACGGTCACATCAAAAATGCTATAGGTGATCAGTTGGTCAGAATTGGTCAACTTAAAAAAAGAAATGTCAAGAAGTGGACTTTTTTGCTAATTGGATGCCGATCATATTGTCAACACAACATGCAAAAGGAAAATTCAAATGATCATCAAATAATAATTATTTTCCAGATGTTTACATGTGCATCATAAGTGTATTCATATGAGCAACTCAATATATTTGTTCTGTGGCATGAAGGAATCAGTTTAATTTCAACCAGAAATGTCCTTGATTCCATGACCTATGTGTGAATCTTTGAAGACACATTCAAAAAGGTGATAGAAACAGGACCAGCATGGTTTAATCAGTTTGTGGCATATGCCATGCTGATAGGACTTGCTTCATCTCCCAACAACAGATGGAAATGATTGATGGGAGATGAGGCAAGTCCTATTCATTTTCTCGCCATTCCTTTGATACATGGGTGTGTTGGTAAGGAAATGGGCCAGAGAGAACACTTGCTCCTTGACAGCAACCATTCTCACAGGCGTTTCCATCGTCAGTACTGACGTCATAAGCCATCACAAGACCAATGCTCTGTTGTCGCCACCCTCAAATCGCAAGACTTGACTCATGTGGATGGAGGTAACTCTGTTTGCATCATGGCAGAAGACCCCTGTGGTTTTCATTGAACCAATGTGACAATTCATTCTCTTGGCTGGCTGTATTTTCTGAAAGCTGTTGGATGCGTTAGCCCTGCCACATCTGATATCTCCTCTGTTGGTGAGGATGAGGCAGGAGCAGTTGAGGCGGCGTTGAGAACACCCATAACCGCATGACAAGAGTGACTCAACTAATGATGCTGCCACCATGGCCAATCCCATTGCTGGGGGGCATTTTTTCAGATGAAAAGAGCAATAGGCCAAATGACAGTGGGGGGTAGCTAATTGTGGTTTGGGCACTGGGTGAATCAGTCTGGTGGCTTTAGGGTTGCTCTGGTTTTAAAATACATTTGCTTTTTCCACCACTTCTGCCTGAGAATCCCAAAGGGAGGATTTTTTTAATGTTTTATAGCAAAAAGAGGATGTCTGGGCTGACTGTTCAAAGGGTTTTGCAGTGTTTAACTCCAAACTCTACCTGACAGAGGCGTGTCGCATTCAACGCTCAAGTGTATCTGTCATCTATTTTATCTCGGCATTCTGTGTTTGGCATGAGGGCTGGGTTCAGTCACTTTATCTTAATGTGTCTCCTGCAGGGAGCGAGGCAGAGGACACATGGCTGTGTTTAAATCCCCACAGTGGGAGTTTCCGGTGGAGCTCAAGCTCTCTGGAGTCTCCTTTGAGAAAATGGAGTAGATTCTATTTAAGGTTCTCTCTGTCAAGACAGCTTCTCTCCTGGCTTGATTCGACCAGGGTGAATAGTTGTTAGACCAGCTAGACCATCGTTCCACCTAAGTTTCTTGTCAGTTTAAAGAGACCACCTTGGCTAGACAATATCACCTGACCATCAAAACTCAGTGGAAGCTGACAAAAACTAACATAACTGGCTAAATAATGTGAAAATATTCCTGCTACCAAACACAGCATGCTGGAAATTTTGTCTTTAGAAACCCCATCATTGAGCAACCAAAACGTGCATTTTTTGTGTCAAGTAGCAAAAAAAGATATTTCTGGTCTAACACTATTTTACTTCTCTGTTACGTTTAAATGCTTAAAAAAATTGACCTCTCTCTTTTTGTCTACACACAATGTCTTGAAAGTGCCCATGTCTTATCGTCCCATAGAAAATGAATAGGGTAGAAATCTTGTCACACCAAAGTACAGCCACATGGTCACTCTGATTTATACTCCGTGTCTCTAGAGCGTCAGCCCTTCTCTAAGGTTCAAGACAGTGCAGGATCATGGCCTTGTTCTACGACCTCACATTAGGAAGAAAAGGTTGAAGTTGCAACGCATTATTCCCTTTAGCCTTTCCTTAAAGCAGTTTTCTGCTTTTTGCGGTACTGTGATTTTAAGGAGTACTGCATTGCACAAAGCATTAATCAAATATCCAAAGCAGCAAATGAGTAATTTTGTGCGCACAGAACTAGAGTTACAGTTCAGAAAAATATGTTGTACTAAATTGTAATGGTATCATATGCTATATTTATATTATTAAAAAAAAATCTGCCTAATTGGCAAAGTATGCACACATAAACAAAGTCTTTATTTATTGACTGAATATATGGACTATACATATTACACATCATTTCAGTCTCTTCTCATCTACTTTTACTTATTTCAATCAATTTAATTAATATTTATTTATTCTGCTTAATGTCATATTACACCATTTTCAATGGTGAGAGTTGGACTAAAGTCTCAGCCAGCCTGGGAGATGTGAGTTGACACAGACGAGGCAAACTGAGAGCCTGAATCCCCGAGACATTCTGAGGTGGATTGTTAAACAGAATCCAATTTCAACTAGGCGGGACAAGCCTGTGAACCTGTGTCCATCCGGATAGTAAGACTATGTGGTCAGAGTCGTCGGAGCACCGGATTCTTGTGTGCTCACACAGAGGCTGATTACTCATAGTTATGATTCATTATTATTGACAGACTTAACAAACACATCTCTATTACAAATTGGTTCAGTGTTAAGTAGTAATGACTATGGGTGGATTTCACCACCACAGCATCTCTGGGTGGGGTTTCTAGGGCACCTTCAGGGCTGTGCCTGACACAGATGGAGCAAACTGTGAGCCTACATTATTGTTAAGACATTAAAGGGTGGATTGCTGTACAGAATCCATTTTAATTAGGCAAGACCAGCTAGTAAATCTGTGTCCATCAGGAAGGTAAGACTAGAGGTTAGAAACCTGAGAACGCTGTAACAATGAAAGGCACGCGTAGCAGATGTCATTTCATTCCGAATTTGAGTTATTTATATATTTTGTATTTGAATTTCTTATTTCGACTTGATGCCATATATCGTTTGGATCTTATTTTTAGCATATTTTCACATTTAATCTTCTGTGATCGTAATTGGTTTGTTTGAAACATTTTTAAATGTCTTCTTTTCCCTCTGTCATGAGGCTTTGAATGTCCTTGTTGGTGAAATGGCTTTATAAATAAACTTTCCTTGCCTAATGAATAAATAATATAAAAATATAATTAATTAATTGCATATTTAAACCATACATTGCAAAAATCAGGGCAAAAGTGATGGATTAAGTAAATACGTGTTCAATGATTCATATGGTTGCTCTATGTATGAAGTAGGTACTGTATGAGCAGGGGGATCTGCAAGTATTTACAGCATGCAGTATGCTTACATACTTGACAATGTTGATATGTATTAAAGAGACTGTGTATAATACACAATTGTAAGGTACAGTGAGTTTAAAGTATAACAGGATTGCTTTGCCCTGATGATCTCACACCCTCAGACTGATTTAACAGTTTTTATATATCTGAGGCACAATTGTCCTGTTAAATCATTTGTGGTGTTTTTGCAATATGTTTAACAAGAGATTGGGGAAAAGTAAGAGTGCACAAGTGAGGGGATTTTAGATCACTTATGGCATCTTTGCTGCGTTCGTAAAAGGTTGGTTTTGAGTTCATGTAAGCATGTTGGCATTCAGATGAGATGATAAAAGTAAAGTTAACAAAACAGCAATAGTATGTGCTCATTTTACAGAGTGCTGACCTTCCCCTGCCTGATCTGCATGAGAGAACGAGAGAGGGAGAGAGAGAACGAGAGAGGGGGAGAGATAGAGAGAGAAACAGTGCAAGTAGCCAAACTGGCATGTGCACAGCAATGTCTAATGTTATATCATTTAGAGTGGTTTCTTGTGACCTGGAAAGAAACAATACTCATTTTGCACCTCTACAATGAAAATGAGCTGCAGCACACTGCAGTGTGTGTGTGTGTGTGTGTGTGTGTGTGTGTGTGTGTGTGTGTGTGTGTGTGTGTGTGTGTGTGTGTGTGTGTGTGTGTGTGTGCCTGGGTTGTTCACAGCCTTAGAGTAACTAAGCCAACTCAGAGAGGGAGAAACGAGGAGCAGGGGAATGCAGTGAAGGAGATAAATGTTTTTTATTCAAAGGAGCCAAGCCTGTGGCGCCGTGCTCCCTCTCTTTTTTCCTCTCGTTTAATTAAGAAAGCAATCCCTCCTTCCCCTGAGCTCCCTCACTCTTGGTCTCACTCGTTCTGGCGGAAGCCACGTTTAATAAATGATCATGATGATAATGGGGGGTGACAAGGGGTGGTGTGTGTGGATGAGTAGGCATTGTATGTGTGTGTAGATGCATGTGTAAACATCAACACCACGCTAACACATATGGAATTTAGATTTTACATGTGACATAGTTAATTAGTTGTGTTAAAGTATAGAGAAGCACAACATGGACTTTAAATTACAAGACAACCTGGTGCTTTATGGAACCAGCAACATTTTTTATCATCTATTAATTAATTTTCTGTCACTGCTTGGTGCTACGCTGCAAATACTACCAGAGCACTATTCTTTGATCTTGTATCATTCTGCAGGAGAAAAATAAAGCAAACTCTGTGGACTGTGTTAAGCATTTTACACCTGAATCCGATTTACTGAAAGTGAATTTGAATTCCTTTTTTTTTTCCCATTACACCGAAAAAAAGGTTTCCTTAATAAGACCACAAGCTGTTTACATAACAGCAGTCAGGTTCCCTGAAGGCTTTCTGTTTTTAGTTCACTGGAGGTTCACCTTCCTCTTTCTCTACAGCTTCATATTTAACAAAACATTAACTGTTAGCAGCATTATTTCTACAAAAGTTTTCCAATTTCCACTGCCGTCCCCTGTCTTGGTTTACAACACTGCACAATAAAAGAACAGCTCTCAGCCCCGTGCTCACTTATTTACAGATCTCTTGTCACATGACATGACTTCATCGGCTTATACTAAAACTTAACAAACATAAAGACATACACATTTATGGTTAAAAAAAAGAAAAGAAACAAGACCTGTTATAAATCACTGTTAAAATACAGTTTTTGGATGAAAACACCATGAAAAGCCACGTCGTTATTTAAAGAAAAAAGGGGATTTGGTTTTGAGTAATTTTCTTTGATACCAAGTGAAAGTCCTTTCAGATCTTTGTAGACATGCCAGAGTAACAGTTTTTGCTAAAGTTTAGGGACAATGATGCTCATGCAAGTTTACCATCCAAACAAATGAGAAACAAAATGTATCCTCAGTGTAACGGTCTGATGTCACTTATATCACTTCATCGTGGTGAAAGATATCCCTTCACCAATTTTAACTATCAGTAACCTGAAGAGAATAAGACGAGTGAACCATGTCACTGTTTCAGAATGATCTAAAAATACATTACTTAAAAAATGTAAGTTATCTCAATGACCTGAAAAAACATCTATAAAATAATGTGCAAAATTAAATCTCATCTTTATCTTTCCAGTGTTGTGCAGTTCACACAAATTGTACAACATCACGTTCAAACTTCACAATTATTAATTCTCAACTCAATTCACAGTCCAAATCTGAACCAGTTCCTGTTCATTTTTTATTTAGCTATATTGAGCTACTGTTTTTCAGTACAGACACGTTCAAGATTTACCTAAATTAAGGCCATTGACTGTATACCATCGAAATGTCTTTGTTTAATAAATAAAATGATTCATTAAAAACAGCGTTCCAAGGCCATTCAGGATATGTATTCCCTCCAGCAATCCTCCCAGTTGGGTGTGCCCGGAAAACCTCCAACGGGAGGCCTCAAGCACGCATCATAACCAGGTGCCCGAACCACCCAAGCTGGCTCCTTTTGATGCTAAGGAGCAGCTGCTCTACTCAGAGCTCCCCCCCCGAATGTCCGAGGTCCTCACCCTACCTCAAAGACTGAGCCCAGCCACTCTCCGGAGTAGGTCACTTGTATCCCCAGTGTCGTTCTTTTGGTCACTACCCAAAGCTCATGACCTTAGGCGAAGGTATGAAAGAAGATCAACCGGTAAATCGAAGGCTTTGCCTTCAGGCTCAGCTCCTTCTTCACCACGATGGTCAGGTATAACACCTGCATTACTGCAGATGCTGCACCAATCTGCCCGTCTATTTCATGGTCCACCCTCACCCGTGAATAAGACTCCAAGATACTTAAACCCCTTCACTCCAAGCCAAGACTCACTTTTTACCCGGAGGGAGCAATCGAACATTTCACGGCAGCCTAGGAATTCCCCAGGAGAAATTGGAAAATGTTGCTGGGTAGAGGGAAGTCTGGGTTGACTTTCTTAGCCTGCTGCCACCCCAACCTGACCTCAGATAAGCAGAAGTAAATGGATGGATGGATGGAATTCAAAACAGGTGCTTTATTAGCATACCGACGCAAAACTTAATGCTGAGGGAGGCAGAGAGGGAGAGGCAGAGAGAGGGGGGGAGAACAAGAGGCCAGAAGCGAGATAGAATTAGTGTTCAAGTTTGCCTTGGGTGTTTTGTTCTAACATTAGCATCCATGGGTGAAATAGACTCTGATATGGTTACTGTGGCTAAGCATTACTACAGTAAGAATGCATTTGGATGAATGGGCAGAGTATGGCAACCATATACATGTGATCCATGCTGACATTTGTTGGGGGAGGAGTAGGTAGTGCTTCATGACAGGGGAGTAGAGGCGACAAAATAAAAGAAGAAGCCAAGAATGAATATGGAAATGGTTGGAATAAATGGAAAAAGAAGAAACTGATCCATGGGCAAAGGAAGGAATAGAGAAGCACACATTAGAAGAGAGAGCAGCAGGAGCGCAGATAAAGTATGAGATGTGAGAATGGGAATAAGGAAAGATAAGATGAAAGGAAAAGAGTGCCTTAAAAGGGTCAGCAAGAGAATGGGAAAAAAGAAGGAGAGCATAAGAGAACATGGACAACCAAAAATGGTAGAAGAGGGACAAAGCATCCTGGAGAGGAAAGGAGACCAGGGAGTTGGCAAGGAGATAATCACAGTCGTGAGGAATATAAAAAGGAGAAGGTAAAAGAAGGAGCAAAAAAACTAAAACGAGTCAATCACTAGAAGAATGAAATATGAACAAAGGGAAGCCACCAGAACAAAACACTAATATTGGAGGATATTGAAACCTCCTAAATTTACTGGTTCTGGTGGTTCTGCTTTTAAAGTGAATGCCATAGTTTTAAAACATTTTGATCGACAGGAATAACAGTGAAATGTAGAAAATAAATGTTATGGGGAAAAGTGACAGAGCAAGTGAAATCGCTAAAAAGACAGAGATATCCCTTGATGTCTGTCTGTCTCGTTCTTATAAAGGTTCTTTGTAGAAACATATTTTATTCATTCACTGTTGAACTTTGTCTCCAACATCTTTTCAGGGTTTGCTCAAGAGGTCCGTGTTTCTTTCATTGGGAGAAATATTTCTTATATCGTTTTTTTTCCTGATCTTGAACCTTTTTTGCCCCCGTCCATCATCGTTGTACTCCCTTTGCTCCCACTTTACCCACATACACATCAGCACCAATTACTTTAATTCCCAGAGTCATGTCACTGCTGTGAAATATATCAAACCAGCTCAAGACTTACATTCAGTAAATGGAGCAGGATAGATGTGCTATTGTACTGTAGATAGGATATTGGGTGCAGTCATGTAAACATGCTGGCAAACACGCTTAAACACATCAACAAATAAACAGATTTAAAGCCAATTTTTTTCTGTTGCTAAAGGGTCAAATGTCTTAATCTGTGTATTTCTCCTTCTCTGACTATCTATTCTCTCTCACATAAACAAAACGACTGCATTTGTGTTTAGCCATGGTAAACAGAGTGCAGTGACAGTTTGTTGAATGGGGTCACTTCAGGGTCCTGTTTTATAGGGAAAATAATGTAAAGGAGATTTCAGAAACACTTCTCCTTTGACAAAATAGAATAATGGACTTATTTTGAAAGGTTTGTAATCCAGACCTCTAGGGTTAATCTACGTAGCCTCCCAAGAGACCCCATCAGAAGATTATTGTACACATAGAGGCAATTAGTAAAGAAAAAAAAAGTACTTTCTGAAACTGTATTTAATAAAATTGAAAATTGTCTGTAATTGACTCTAATCCCTTGATGTGCATTTTTGATCAACAAATCCAAATGTTTGAATGAGTCAGGATGAATTATTCACATTTATGTTCCAGTGTGCACACAGCTGTGCATCCCTGTATGAGCCAGCTCTGTTGAGTCTTGGACTTGCTTGATTACTTATAAAAAAAGTGGAATGAAATGAGAGATTTTCTCATCTCACAGAGAGAGTCTTAAAGAGCCATCTCCCTGGAGAAGATCACCGCTGCAGATACTTGGCAACTAATCAATGACTGGAATTAGAGCCAAGTGTGACCAAAAAGAGGACAATAGACTGTTTGTGAAAGATAATTCCACTGTTATTATTTTCTTTGCTAAAAATGAGAAGAGAGAGAGGGGCTGTGGGGTTAAGGTCTTGATGACCGGGAGCAACTGTTGTGCTTGAAAGAAGCCCTCATTCTGATTTGGACAGTAAATGAATCCAAGTAACTCAAATCAGTCTTTTATAAGTCTTGACAAGACTTGCCTGCTATTGCCAATGCCAATAATCAACAATGAAATCCAAAGGAAAATAGTGTAAAACAAAGCAGCTAGATTTGTATTTTAGCTAACCAATCACCTGAAAAAACTGACATACATTACTGATTCCATCAAATTATTCAAACCTCTGTCCGTCGCTCTCTCTGTCCCTGCCTGAGTCTGGTACAATGGCGCCCTGTGGGCTTCCTGCACTGACAGGAAGGGAGCCGCTTTTCACAGTCAGCCAAGATACACAGCTGAGCGGAAGATGAGCCCCCTTTCTGAGCTTGTCTCCGTCCGGCGCACCCCCACCCTTTCCCCATCGTTTTTGTGGATCACACTTCACTCCCATTTTTCCCGTCTCTAACTTGACCATCCACGCATCTGTCTACTGCCCACTCTCTCTCTTTCATAGTGAACTCATTCTCATTCACTATTCGGCCATTGCTAAATTACTTACTTCTCTGGTAATTTTTGATGTGCTTCTTACTTATTTGAATATCAAATCTCCTCTCCCATACCAGTCCCACACTACCTATTCTCTGACATGTATTTCCTTGGTTTGGTTCTCAAAGGAATCCTCCCTGATAAAGTTCCTCGGCACCCTTTTGTGTACTATCAATGCATTTCCCAGGCATTTAAGCTGCTTTTCATCCGTTTATCATCGAGATCTCTTCTCTCACTATCCCTTAGTCAGTGCAGTTCTCTTAGCTCTCAGCCTGTATGCCATCTCAAGAGAAAGATGGCAGCACACATGGACACAACAGCAAATCCTATACCACAACATGTGATATATGTTGATGAAAATGTTAGGCAAGGCAAGTTCATTGATAAAGCACATTTCAGCAACAAGGCAATTCAAAGTGCTTCATAAAATACATCAAAAGCATCATGAAAAAGGAAAAAAGAAGACATTTACAAAACATTCAAACAAACCATTTACTATCACAGAGAACATGTAAAAAAAAATGAAAAAAGAAATATGACATTAATCAAAAATAAGAAATTAAAGTACAGAATATATGAATAACCTCCAATCTGGAATGTAATCATGTTATATGCTCTGGGCAGCTTTTAGTGTTATAGTTCTCTGGAGTCCCAGACTTTAAAGTCTTATCTTCCCGACGGACTCTGATTCCACTGCTGCTCTTGCCTGTTAGTCTCTGTTTTTCTTTATAAAAAAAGTTAAGATAAGAGCACTTCTTTGGCTAAAAGGATAACGCTATTACTTTTTTGGATAAGGGTAAAAAAGACATCAAATCACACAAAAATAACCCTGAAACACTTACTTTTTCAAAACTTAAATTGTTCCAGATCGCTGACAAAGGCTTGATGCCAAAACACATCATAAATTGTTTTAAAGTGCCTCAAAGTGTGCTTTTGATTTTTGCTTATGTTGTAAGTTATTCTAAGAGCTCTATTTTGATGGCGTAAAACATGCTGTCAAAAGCACGTAGCACAAAGTGATTTGGGCGGTGTCCGGCTACAAATTGCTAAATGGCCAAATGGCCCACAATCTAGGAGCTAAGTGAGGCGCATAGAGCAAAGAAGTTACATGGGTGTGATACTGTAAGGGAGTAAGATGATCAAACCAATCAGAGTGTCAGCTGTCATTCAGCCAGGTGTGCCTGCAGGCTGGCGCATCACATGACTGATTACAGTCCTTATTCTTGTATAGATCAAACTCTGGCTAGCTCATTTAACTTCTCTTGTTTCTTTGTGCACCTGAACACACAGAAGGTAGGCTGTAAATATTAATTTACTCATTTTCTCTGGTGGATTACTTGGCTATATTCTCTATTGCCTGCATAAAGGACACTGGACAGTCTTTATTATTATCTGTGGGCTAGATTTTTTTGATGGCACTCATAGTAAAGCATAAAAATTGTCATAAATCCAACTCTCCATTTCATGAGAGCGTGTGATGCTTCTGCATATGTTTCTTCACATATTAGACAGCGCGCAAATTGGAGCGATCATGCATAGGGGAGAGCTTGGTGTTGGTTGACATCTCTTAGCTCTCTGTCTAATTAAAAAAATGAATTCTAACATATCAGCAAATGCACTGATATTAAACTGTGAAGTAGGAGCACAGTTGTTAGCACAACAGCGTATTCAGTGGTAAACTCGTGTTCAATCAATGCTCGTGTACACTTGGAAAGCGCAGAGACCATGGACTGGCTGATGCGATAAACTCAAAACTCTTCCTCAAATATTGTGTCAGCGTGGCAACTTTGCAAATGTGCTGAATTGGTTTTAAAGCAGATCAGGGTGTAGTCAGCTGGAGCTACTTCAGCCCTACAACCAACTGTTAAAATATCTGCCACCTTTAAAATGGTAATTGTCTAGGGGAGTATACCGTACAGAATCTGTGACTGGCTATAACAGTAAGTGCACATTATATTGTCATACCAATGGACACCACCATCTGCATCAGAAGCAAAGACTTTCACTGAGGTACATGTGAAGCCTCCCTACCTTTCTCCATGCACGGTTCTTAACCATAAAGAACACATTCTCCAATAAGACAGCATCTCTCAAGGCCACCAGGTACTCTTCTGTCCACAGCCAATGTCAGACAAACCTTAGCTGTATTTACCATGTGCAAGGTTTTTAGACCCAACATCGCTGGAAATGTGCTCAGAGAGTGTGCAGACAAGTTGGCAGATGTACTCACAGACATTTTTATAAGCCAAGGGTTAATCATTTTGATCTTAAAACCACCATTTTCATCTTAGTGGCAAAAGTACCAGGGCATCCTGCCACTAAACTATTATCCTCCATACAGTGATCATAATGAAGTGCCTGAGAAGGTGATCATTGGTCACATCCAATTCTGTGCCTTACTGACTTAAAGGCAGGGTTGGTAACTTTCGAAAACTAGCATGATTTTGAAAGTAGCATTCCCTCAGCAATCCTTTTGCACCCACCCCATCCCCTCTGTGCTACCTCAAAAGCCACGTCCCTCGCTTAAATGCACAAGCGCCATTGGTCCAGAAGCCGACCTCAGCTCATTCTTTGACTGTGGGCTCGTGCATCCATGGGGTAGAGAACGAGCAGGGAGAAAGGGAGGAATGATTGGTTCATAAAAATGGAACCGAGTGCAGACATTGGTCAAAGTACTTACAGGCTTACAACTGCTACAGATGACAGATTTTCTTCGTTTCTTTTTCAGAGCACATGAGTTATTAATTCCTGTCAGGACCTAAAGACAGTATCAACCAAAATCTTGAAAAGAGTATCTGGAGAAAATTACCAACCCTGCCTTTAAACCCCTCCTGTTTGCATATCGAGCTGCATTTCCATAGCAATGCTATTTCCTTTGGCTTTTCACAAGCCCATTCACACCTGGATACCAGGAACAACTACATATATGTAGGTATGAGAATGCTGTTTACTGGTTTCACTTATGATCAAGTCCAGACGCGGGTTTACTGTAGTAGTTGGCTAAATTGACCCTGAACACCTTAATCTGTACCTGAATTCTGACTTTCTTGCAGAGGGACCCCAGGCAGTATGCATTATGATTATCTACACATGCGCCACACTCATAATGTCGTGCCAGGTGTATGTGCTAAGACATTGCTATTCACATAAATAAAATGCTCACTGTTTCACCAAATATGGCTGCAATCATATAGACAAAATAACATTGAATTCAGGAAGGTCCATTCTACTCACTACTCTGTTCTCATCATTGGATCCAGTGTGGAACAAGTCAGAAGCACCATGTGTTTTGATGAGCACATTGCTGATGATCTTCCTGGTTACTGAACAACTCAGCATTGCTACTGCTCTCATAAGTCTGGTATGGGAACAACAACACCACGGCCCACAAATCCCTAGTGGTTACAGATGTTAGCAATCAATTATTGGGCTCTTGTTCCCGAAGTCCCATGTTATTTTTTTGCATTCTGAAAAAACACAGCCTCAAGGGCCATAAAAGAGCTCTCCCACCTTTACCACAGACTAGTAACCTTGCTGACATCTATAAAAGAATCAACGGCTTTCTTGGAAGACTTCAAGAGCCAGCAATAGCTTCCTTATCTTCCTCATGTCAGAGAAGTTCAAAATAATAAGCATGGTCATTGCCAAATAGGCTAGATGATTTCTCACTCTAAAGGCTCACTACACAATAGGGTTCAAATTAAATTTATCTAGCATAATATACTATGCAATTAAGTCTGGCCCCTATCTTTTGCAGGCATGCTAGTTCTAAAAAAAGTGGGCTTCCTGCCAAACTGCACTTTCCTGTCATTCTCAGGGTATGTGGCCATGGATTAAATTGGAGACAGGTCCAACATTTCATTTCATCTCCAATTCATGTTGGAGGCAAGTGACAAACAGGGAGTGTTCCACAGAACAGTTAATGCCATGACTCCTCCTTGCTCCCTTGCTGAGTATTAAGGAGGGAAATAAATCTGTTACTGTTTTGTTTCTGTAGCTCTCAAAATGATTGATTCTCCAGTACTTTCTATGAAGTTACTTCAGGACTCTTTTACAGGTAATCTGAGTCCTCCCTCATGTTGTGTGATGTTGAACAGACAGCAAGGCAAACAAAGGTTGTTCATTGCTGATTGTGGTTACAAATGAAAAAGCTGCCCATCTACATTATACAAAACCACAATGAATTCTTTACCAGTAGCCAAATGGAAAAGTCGTCCAGTGAAACATCAGTCCCTTGAAAGCTTAAGGGGTTAGGAATCTCTTGCTGTGAACTAAACAACATTGGAGTATTAAACTGTTGGTCAAACAAAAAAAGTGTCATATTTTGCCTGATGGCTACCTACATTTCCAGCCATGAGTCAAAGAGTTTTGGTCACTTCACATTATATTTTTTTGTATTTCTGTTAACGTTGTTACTTTCACCAACAGCTTGAACAACGCAGGGCTCCTTAGGATAAGTAATGTGAGGTATTACCATCCTCTTTTAGCAAAACTTTTTTCATAAGCTATTGTGGATATACTATTGCTGCAAAACTGTTTGTAAATGCATAAATAGATCCACAAATGTGTATTTAGATCCAGTAGTGCGTACACATGTTGAAAAGTGAATGTCCAAGAGCTGAAAAAACACACTAATTGTTCGTTTAGAAGTGACTTTTGTTATACTTCTGCCATGCAAGATCCTAAAATGTGTATGGTGATCCACAAATGTGTGATCTATTTACCTATTAGCAGATCTATGTACACATAACATGGATCTAGTTGCACATTTGTAATCCATTTACACATTTACAAGCTGTTTTGCACCAGTAATGTCTCCATGGCTATAATGTTAAAGATAAATGTTGCTAATAGGAAGTTTTTAATGTGCATTTGTCTGTAGTTATGATATTCTCATAACTGTGCTGGCTGATTTGTTTTGCTTTTCAGTGTCTCTTTACATGTTTCATGCTCAACTGCCCCAATATTGACACACAACAAATGAACAACTTTCAAGCTGACTCACCCACAAATACTCTCATGTAGATAAAACCACTGCATTCATAGAATCTGTAGCCCTCTTAGGCACCATCAATGGCATCTTTTTTTTCCTTAATTCATCCATAAACCACGTGCAGCTGTCTTACAACATACCCATAGAGGTACCAGGTAGACACCAATTATGCATGATTATTGAAAGTACAGACAAGAAAAACAACCTTTTAAACATACAAAACAGTATGTGTCAATTCTGACCATTGAAATGAGTGGTTATTGTGTAATATGTTTGCTTACCACTGGGCCATTTTAACATGCAGCCTTCGAGCAACAGAAATGCACAATAAATTACTATAGCCTCCAATACATGGTTCTGAGTGACAGTTACATGGGAGACATGGACATAACAAAAGAACCAATATGGAAAAGAATAAAAAAACATGACCAGGGGTTTTGAGACATGGTCCCTATTAGGAGCAAGTATGAATGGGAGGAGCAGAAATTACAGTGATTGAGTGGACAAGTGTGTGGGATGACAGGGGTGCAATGGAAGTGAGAGATGGGGATATAGGAGAAAGGAGATATTAGAAGAGATGAAATAAGTCAGCCTGCAGATAGAGAGGAGAAGAAAGACAGAGAATACGCGTATGAGGACGGATCGCGAGGAATGACAGGATAATGGGGGGTGATCCAAGATTTTGGAAGTGACAGGATAGATGGAAGGAGCTTGAGCTGAGATGGAGAGATACAAGGAGTGGGGTTAAAAAAGAAGCAAGCAGTGTGAGAGAGAAAAGGAAGAGGGGATGGAAAGTGGGAAGTGTATTTTTTTTATTCAGACAAAAGTGTTTCTAAGTGAGTCTCTTGAGGTTTTCACCTGTACAGTGTATGCACATTAACACACAGTTCTGTGTGTGTGTGTGTGTGCGTGTGTGTGTGTGTGTGTGTGTGTGTAGGTGTGTGTGTGTGTGTGTGTGTGTGTGTGTGTGCGCGCGTATGTGTGTGCGTGTGTGTGTGTGTGTGTTTGTGTGTGTGTGTGAAAGCAAAAATGTAAATTCAATATCTGAATCCTGAGCCGATTACAAGTTATTGCCCTGAAAAGACAAACAAAAAAAACAAAAGTCTACAGCTATGTTTGCAGCTCTGCGAGGCTTTAATGGCAGAACTCTAACACATGCATATACTGCAGTACTCATACTGGCAATTTTAACATGCTGGCTTTTTCAAATATAATGACATTGTTTAATGTGAAGCTACAAAACCTACCAATTCTTTTTGTGTACAAAACCTACTTATCAATAACCCTGATTCTTACACTGATTCTGGCTTTTAGCATATGTTGAGACGATTCACAAAAACTGACAACAACAAAAAAAAATGACAACCTTATCATATGCAGTGCTTGAGGTATAGTCAAATTATCACAATCATTTGTGGCCTGCAATCTCTAGGAAAAATGAACATCTCTACAAATTGCACCGCAATCCATTCAGTGGTTCTTGTACTGTGTATAAAATGAAAAGGGTCAACGCAAAAAAACCCACAGGGTTAAAAATGGACCAAGCATGGGAAAATATGGTTTTGATGCAACATTTTGTTAACTTGACCTAGCAGAAATTGGGCGTTTTTATCCAGTGTTGCTGCTGTTTTTAGGGTTGCTCTATTAGAGCATTTCTGGGTAAAACTTCCTAACACTGACCCTACAGCCTGATGACATTCTATAGGTTTAGGTCCAAGTTAAGTCAGAACTGTGTTGGTTATATTAAGACTTTTTTTAAAGTATTTTTTAATTCATTTATATAACGGTGGAAGCTTGGGGTGAAGACTTAAACTTAATAATTCAAGTTTTTCAGTTACTGTATTTATTCAGCAGTAAGGTTTCATATGCAAATGTCTGTATGTATGCTCATTGTGTGTTGTGATATGCATTTTGCAGCTTTTGATAGTCTGCTTCAGGAACATTTTTTGGGAAGCATTGCAAAATATTTTATACTATTGACGGAATAGTGTCACCATTTGAAGTCTTAATCCATCAAAGAAAACGGAGAGGTTTTCATTTCGTCTAAAGCTCCCTGTTCCTCTCAGGCAGTAACCTTGATAACTGCCAGTGAGCTCCTGAACAGGCAGCATTACTATCAAAGCAAAGGAATGGGTTTTTTTCAGGGGCTGATACACTGGCTTTCAAACCTCAAGTGTATTCAAGTTGATACGTATGATGGGGTGTTTTCCCTAAAAAACATTGTTAATTTTGGTCACACATATATGTTGGATTTTTATACTCTGTGTTTTAACTCCAGCAGTATCAAAGCAAACCAGAATATTTAGTGTTTGTAGCCCCACAAGTGTTTGTCTGTTACATCAAAGCATGATCAGTTTGATTTGAAACATCATTAACAGGGTCGATTCATAATAAGTATATTCATAAGGAGGCTTTATTTTCAGCATGTTGATTAACTTGATTTTATGTGAAAAGAAAACTTGTAACACTGGCGACTCTACTCGTCTTTGTGAACAGCAATCGTTAGAAAGGGAGACGGACAATCTTATAAGGGCCAGGTCGTACATCCAGCGCAACGTGTCTGGGCACGCAGCTCAGGTGTGTTTCCTATTTTCCGCCTGACACAGTCGTCATTTTCTCGCCCAGTTCTCATGTGTAAATATCAAATGAGCTTGAGCCCACGTTAGCCCTCATGGGTTTTTTGACCTTAAAATTTAGATTTGGTCAGGCGCACAGGCGGCACTTTTCTGTCTTGAGGACCAAATCAACTGTGCCATAGACATCCTTAAGCCTGGTCTAAAGTCTGTTCTGGAAGTATTGTCTTGTTATGTAGTGGGTGTGTTAGAAATAATGGGCATACATAAAGATGTTTTTAACAGACTTCCTCTTTGCCACAAAGGAAAGTACAGCAAATATCCCACTGCTCAGTCAGATATATTTATCATCTGCTGATATATTCAAATTGAGTTTTTGATGGGACAGAGGGCTGAGCGACGCTCCAATTTGTGTTCTGGCTAATACATGCAGACACAGGCAGAAGTACACTCGCATGTAACAGAGATGGGTACCATCGACAATCGACAATCAAGTCCACAGATATGAATAGACTGCCCAGTGTCCATTAAACATGTGTTAGAGATTATAGCCAAGGATTCAAGCAGTGAAAATAAGTAAATTATTGTTAACTGCCTACTGTTATTTGATATAAATCACACAGAACATTAAATGACATAGATCCTGTCCGTGCGTCTTGGCATGTCTGGAGATTTTAATAATTAATGAGGTTACGCTTTTTTGCCTCATGCGGACATGTTCAGCACTTCTCTCTTAATTTGGGAAGGCAGTGATGTTTCTGGTTGTTTCTGATGTTGTGGAAATGCTTCAGCGAAAACATGACTTCAGTCCACCATCAACATAGTACAGTGTCCTGTGTGTGTTCTGTGTGTTCAGGGACCCAATGAAAGAGGAGGAGTAAAATTAGCTGGCCTGGCTTCTGTCTGTTTATTAGGAATAAAGACTGAAATCTGCTATTTAAATTCCAACATGCCAGCCTAGAGGGGCAGCTTAAACCAACCTATTGCTTCCTGTGCCTTGCTTATCGCAATGATTGTACTCTGCTTAATTAGCCGACACGCCACAATTCACTTTAAACTTCAAGCTTTTGACAGCCTGCTTTATGACATCAAATTAGGGCCCTAAGTCTTTTCTTTAGTTATTACCACTAACACACTAATAGAACTCCAACTGCATCATGTTACCCACATTTCTTAACTTAAAACATACCTGAAAAAAGGAATTGACCTTGTTATTTTATTATTTTACCTTTACAATGACAGCCAAGACAACAGCTTACTTTTTTGTGTGATGAATGCTTTGCAGGACTCAAATATGATATCGGAGCGGAAAAACACATATTCCCCCCCTAGTAAATAGTCCCTCTGATGTTTTTTTTTTTGTCAAAGGCTTTGTGAGATTTTGAAGTTTACTTTGTAGTGTCAGTTACTGTAATCTACGTCCTTGGGTCATTTGGTTTTCTTGCTCATTTTGCTGAATTGAGTGCTAGTCAGGCTGATTCTTTTACTGTTTATCTCGATCTGTGGAAGGGATTTGATTTTAAAACTAAATGTTGCAGAGCTCAGGAGGGCTCAGAAGAGACACAATGGCATTCAAAGTTCAACTAGAGGTTGTTAACTTACTTTGAGAGTGTTTCTGGCTTCGTAGAAAGACTTTAAAAAGATGCAGTAATAGTAATATCAATAAGTAATGTTCAAAGTAAGTCATTTTTGTTGAGGCAGATTACGTATTAATTAATTTGATATGAAATACTGTAGCATCTTGATCATTGATTATTTTAAAGTTATTTATAAATGCAAAATCCTCTTTTCTGTTGACCCCTTCTTTCAGTTCATATATTAAGGCAACATAGTCTTCATGTCAATCACTTACTGACAATAACCAGTTTTCAATGAGAGACCTAAAGCATATGTCCATTTTATTGATTTTAGTAAATTATCCAATGTGCATTTGCAATACGCATTAACATAAAATAATTGCAAAGCACCTACTTGCCGATACTGCACTTGACTGATTTTCTCTAACGAAACTCAATAGAAAAAAAAGGAGGAAAGCGTTCACAATAATTGTGCGACTTTGATCCTCCTTCAACATTTTCTCAGGCAAATGGCTTTATGGACAGCTTTCAAAAGCCTAAATATCGAAGTTCAGCGCAAGCCTCAACGTCATCTTTTGTTATTGTTTTGATTGAGAGCCCCCTAGTGTCAGATTTTACATACTGTGCGTTTAAAGAATATCAGAAATATTTAAGTTGTCAAACAAATGTGTAGTATTTATTTTTTAACTAATCTCATCTGTCTCTTTATCTATTTTTTCCCAACAAATAATAATCTTCCCACGGAAGCTGGGACCCCTGTTGGTAACTGAAAACCAGAGATGGAGACCAGATAGAAAAAAGAAACACCTTTTGTGAGTGTCTTTGTGTTCTGTATGTTCTGGTTATTCTGACCTCAGAAATATTTCACACAGCAGAAGTGAGTGTTATCTGCGATCAAAGCGCACCCTCTCGGCTGCACACATTGTACGTGCTCAGTCTGGTTGAACACATGGATGGCTCTCCCAGATCACAATGAAACCTAGCAGTTAAATTGCACATTATCAGTGTGTAACCTTAACGTGACAGAATGTGGGTAGATAATTGCCCGAGTCAGAAAGCTTAACGTATCTGCAGATACAAACACTTATTATGTGATGTCCGCTTTTTGTTTCTTTCAAATATCCAATTACAGGTTGTCATGTTATGGAGTGTGAACCGACTAAATGATGTGAGAACGTCCCACACACTCATACATGCGTGTGATTGATACATATTACCCTCTGATGTGGGCATAGATTTACTCTACCAATAAAGTGTTGTTACAACTGCTCAGATATTTTCCTCCCCTTTAAAACAAGACATAAATGTAGATACAACAGTACATACTTAACACATCTAGATTATTGAGAGCACTTTCAGATATGTACACCGACTACTGACAAGATTCAGAGCATTGCTCTTTTGAATACTAGATCCAGATTTTCAATTAAGGCATCTGATATTAATCCATAAAAGACAACTACTATAGAAAAATAGGAAGGAAGAAAATCATTTTTAAATCAATACAAGTCAAAATTGTGTGGCAAATTGTTATTTTCTTCAGTGTGTGCATCATAATGTGCAGTGAGCAGGTCAGTATTGCAGATTATTACAGAGCTGTTTTACATACCATGCTTGACTCTGATTGGTCAATGTTGGCATTCTAAGGACTGATCTATCTCTTTAGCAGACAGAATCTAGGGTTGCAGCTCTTATCGCAGACTCTTGAGGACTAACTATATCCATATGTATTTATCCCCAGAAAGAGTCTATTTAATGTGGCGGGAAAAAAGAAAAAGCACAAGAGGTTTAATAACACAAAATGTGGCAGGGTATGACACCGTTATCTCCAAATGAATAAAACACATGCAGTAAACACTTACCAGAACATGGTATAGGATATGACAGTGTTTAAAGAATCATGAATGGAAAAGAAAATGGCGAAAGACTTTGACAGTGAGCTGGCATAGACCCTTCATCAAAGTGATTCATGTGTCCCTGCTCACTTTGTCTTACTTCATTGTTAATAAAAAAAATGTCGTTTTGAAATGAGTTGATATAGCTACAGTAAGAAGGCTAGAAGGCTTATTATTTCCATGGAAGCTGTCCATACTCTTTTTAGCCAAACAAATAAAACTAGTATTTAAAACTAATGAATTGTTTAATCAAATCATTGAAAACCATAATAAGAAGCCATGTAAGTGGGATAATGTAAAGTGACCAGGTGGTTATGGCAGAATAAAACCTCAATAAAGTGAGGCAGGACCCTGACTCTGCTATAAGCTTAGGGGGCGGCTAGGGTGAGTTGGTCGTCTCTCAAGTGGAAGGTCACGGGTTCAATCCCCAGCTCCTGCAATCACATGTCGAAGTAGCCTTGGGCAAGACTCAGAACCCCCAAATTTCTCCTGCTGCAATGTGAATGTGTGATTGGAATACGTTAATAGTGACAGGCTTTTTACATAGCAGCCTCTGCCATCAGTGTGAACGTGCTATGAATGGGTGAATGTGACGTGTAGTGTTAAAGCGGTCAAAAGACTAAAAACATGCAATACAAGTTACCATTTATTGTACACTATCTCTTACTAAATTGTGGCTTGTGCTTTCATTTGCTCACAAGAACATATTAACTTTTCTCACAAAAAAAGTGGGTCTTACAATTAAGCAACTGTTTGTTGCGTCTTCTAAAGCAGATGCTATCACCCTCATGTCACCAAAGCCTCGGTCTAATTGCTGCACTGTTTCTCTCTTGTCTGAAATAGTTGCTTGAGTTCTGTTTTTGTTTTGTATTCAGTGAGGTGGAACATTCACAGTAGTCCAGACACGCAGTGAGTGTTTGAAGGCCCCAGACATTGAAAACAAACCAAACAGCTTGTGTATGCCAGTAAGCGTTGGCTGTCAAAATTTCCACTGGAAGGCCCCTCTCAGATGAAAAATTCATTAATTTGTTTCCGACAACGAAGACATTACGTAACAACGTGTCCTGACATCCTCTCGTGAGGAAAAGAAGACCTTCTGTCATTTCTGTGGAACACATGTGTTGCTGTAATTTCTTGCTCAGCCAAAAACCCTGCCTTTGCAGACAGAGGAGGACATAACAGAGCATTTCTCAAACAAATCATCCTTTAAACATCTCTATTAAGTGTTTTCATAGTCAGCCTCTGTGTTTCAGTCTGAGCTGTTTTTTCCCTGCCTCTCGTGGTGCTGGCTCCCTTCCCCACAGGTGGTCCGGTCATGTCATTCATTATAAATGAGTGCAGGTTTACTTCCCCCTTAGCCTGCGTGACTTCCACTCTATTTATATCTGAACTGTCATTTCACAATCACACACACACACACACACACACACACACACACACACACACACACACACACACACACACACACACACACACACACACACACACACACACACACACACACACACACACACACACACACACACACACACACACACACTCGCTCACCCTACTCCACATCGATAGGTCTGCAGTGGTGTTGGCTGCTAGTCAGGATCAATTGCCACACTCAGGAGACATTGCTCAACAGAGACTTCTGTTTAGCAGGTTCTTTAATGCTGTTCCTGTGTTCCTATGCTGTTACAAAAGAATCAACACACCACATGTATTCATTAAGACATTTAACTGCTATAAACAATGAAACACTCTGTGGTAGTTATTCAATATGTATACGAACTATGAAATAGGGTTAGCAAGCCCCCATGAAGAACTTAATGGTCAAAACATGTTGGCTTTTTTAATGATTTAGCCAATAAAATAAAGGCCTTTTAAGTATTTCCTTCCTCATTGATACGTCTTTCACGCTTGGAGTGCCTTGTTTCCCCCCCTTTTTGTATCTACAAGAACTACTTCTGTCTTTCTCAGACTCTTTAGTCCTATAAATTGGCTTTGAGAGAGTCTGGGGGAATAAAAGAGACACTAAGAATCTCTTGAAAATACCACAGATGGTTATCGTAAAGCCTTGAAGAAAACATCACTTGCCTCTTTTCAATTATTATGTTTTATTTGTCGGCACAAAACAGCTGCCCTTTCCTCACCTGTCTCCTTTAGCTATTGGGTAGATTTTAAAAAGTCAAAGCAACAGAAAAGATGGATAATATTTACAAATGACTAAAATGCTTTGCATTTGCTATTCCTGTGCTCTTCATGTGTTGTGTCTTTTAGTTATATAAGACACAGAAAACCAGACCAAACAGCAAACACCCAAACATCTGAAGAAAAAAGTCAAATCATTAGTCGCAGTGTTTATTGTTATGTCAGACTATTCATCTCCCTCTTCTATTAGGATGCATGCCCTCTATCAGTGCAACAAAAAAAAGATTAAAGTAAAAAAGAAAGAAGAATTTAAGTGTGTAGGCTGTACCATTTTAAAACTTGCTTCTTAAAAAGCTCACACTGAATATGTCTCTTATTGGTTTACTGGACTCATTCAATTTAAACAGGCAAATAATTCAGTTAAATTTAACTCAACTCAACTCAAATAGTTTATTGGCCTGTATGTATTATAAAAAGGACAATATCAATAATATAAAAGATGCCAACTGATCAAGTCTTCATCATCAACATAAATAATAATAACAATATGATAACAATAGACTCCTCAAATCATCGAATTACAATTATAAACACTTTTTCTGTTCCTTTCAAATTGTAGTAACTCATACAGCTTGAGGTTTGGGAATGATGCAGGCTTCGGTTAAATAATGTTGTAAAAAGATAATGGTGATTAAAACTTCAGACCGGAGTGTGATTTTCTATATTTGAAAAGAACAGAAACAGTATTCCCTAACTAATAAATACTTAGAATCCAAAAGCCTGCACCTTAAAGAGAACATAATGATGAATGTCCCCGTCTTAAAAATAATAAATACAGCAATAAAAAATGATTATCATTCAACAAATTCAGGCTGCATTCCCCCTCCTGTGTATTAGTTATGTAACTTTGTGGATAGGGTGGTTGAATTAGTGCGTGATTCTTACAAATGTTGTCTTCAAAGAATTCATTAAATGTAAAATGCTGACAAAACATATTCATTGTTTATGTTTTGTTCAGGCTGATTTACATGAATCTGCATGTCTCGTGTGTAGAAGCATGTAGATGTGTTCATCTCTGCTTCTGTATCTTGGTGGTCGGGGATGGATAACACAAACACATATAAATATTCATGGGGTTCAAATACATTACAGCATGCATGGACTACATGCGCACATGCAAAGACCAAACCTGCATGACAGTTGCAAGAAGAGCAAAAAGAATTCATTGTGTTTATAGGAGTGAGGGAGCAGAGATGAGCTCATTAACTATTCATGATCATGTGTATAAATACCTAAATCCGACTTATGTTTACACTTCAAACTTATGTCACAATATTCCCCATTAACTAGTTGCTTATCAGCATGCTAACTGGTAGCATACTGGCTGGTTATTAGTCTTTATTTGGCCTTTATTAGTAACTTACTCTACATGACCATAGTAAATAGCTAATAGGCTTATACGGCCTTTATAAAGTAGAAGTAAGCAAAAGCATATTAAGCTCATAATTCATGTAGATAACAACTTCCTAACTTACTTTCAGTAGGCAGTAATAAGGAGGATATTTAGGGCAAACTCTAAGTTATTGGCCTATTAGCTATAGATTATGGTCATGTAGAATAAGGTACTAATAAGTGCTCAACAATGACTAATAAACAGCCATATGCTACTAATTAGCATGCTAATAAGCAACTAGTTAATTGCGAATAATGTGACATTAATTTAAAGTGTAACTCGAATAACATTTTTATCTTGTCTTTATATGTGAAATCTAGACTAGTCCATGGATGGTTCAAAAGTTCCCAGTTTGAGCCACTGTAGCAGCTTAAAAATGATTCAAACTAACTTCAAATCTTAATTTTCAATTCTAGTTGATAACGTTGATGAGAGGTATTAACTCAATGTAATGTTCATTTTAAAGTCTTTGGGTCATATTGTCCAAGTTGATGACCATTTTTCTGTATAAAAGTTTCCTACCAGAGCTTCTCATCAATGGGCACAAGCTCTTTGTGGCTCTTTATACAGACCTCATGTTCATTTTATATTTAAAAAAAAACTGTATTTTTTTTCCATGTGTGATACTCCTGTTGGATTTCTTTATTGTTTCCTAGGTTTTTCTTCTTGCCCAGATGAAAAGTAGACCATTACAGATACTTGCTGATATAATCTGATTCACTGACACTCACCACCTAACTGCATCCAATTAATGAAATGTTTCTGTGTAACTGTTCTGCTGGCGATATTGGGATGTGTTTAATTACTTTAATATGTTTTGTCTGGGGTGTGAAATAAAGCAGTCTTTTCAATAAAAGCTGAGCTCTATTGTTAAAAAAGCCAATCATGTGATTTGTTAAGCTTTGGTATCAAATGCAATCAAGTTGCCTCAAACTTTACAAAACCTAACCCTGTCCTGGACTCTTTATTTTGTTTTATCTTCAAGCTTGGTATTGTTTAATTTATCTCTCAATCTATCTTTTTCTTAACTGGTTTGCGTTGTGATTCAATGGACCATGTAATAAAATAAGATCCATAACTTTGAAATAGCACAGGGGGGCAATGAAAAGTTCAATTTATAAAAAAGTGCTTTAAGAGCCATGGTTTCCCCACATGGAATCAGAAATACAGGGAGTCTTTCGTGATAGCCTCTCTGAAAATATAGATGTATCCTGTAATGCTTTTCATAGAGATTGTCATATGCCCCACAAGCACTCCTGCTAATGCATTATCCATGTTCTTTGTCTTCGAAGGTAATTCCTGCATATTTAATCCTAAAAAAGCCGTAAGATAAAAGCCTTTTCACTGAAAACCCAATGTCACGAAAACTCCTGAGCACAATTGTTGGTTAGAGAATAAGTGTGTGCGTAAGTGTTAAAGAATAAGTGATGTACTTGCTTGTATGTCACATAGCCATAAAAACTCGCACTGATGTAATGGAGACTAAAAGTGATCATCTGAGTCTTTTCAATATTTTATATCTGCATGTTGCAACAATTTTCCAATATATTTGTAACACTACAGTTCTTGGAAACACATCAATTGCTGTTTTTTTAGCATAATCATTTAGTTAGAAGGAAATTGAAAGCCAACTTTAAGGGGATGTTGCTCCTCTTTAAATGTATCCATCACAATTTACATGATTACACATCTATTGGAATACAGAGTTGTAAAATGGATTTTAACCATTTTTAAATCTGTATCTTGTGTGTCTATAAGATTTTAACTTAATTACACACAAAGTGCTAAAGATGTCAGTATGGGCACCATACACATATAAAAAAACAACACATTTACAGTCAATAATACTCGATACAACATGTCTTTTTGAACAAAATAGTAAAAAGTTTGTAGTTTGCTCCTCTGCCGAGGAAAACTTCTTCTGGCTACTCAGATTCATGGTGGTTACAACAGATTGCATAGTGAGATATTTATACTGCCTCGAAAAGTATCAACATGTCCATAAGCATTTCAAACCAATTCTCCAGCATTATCCAAATAACCCACTTTCCATTCTACTCAGTAGTCTGGATCATTTTGGCAAAAAAATCAGATTCCTAACACTTTCAGCCCTGTGAAATGAAAGCAGAGTATTGGTATTCAGACACCTGCAAATGCTGCATAGCACTGCTCATTTGCTCAACATGGTTGAACACATGAGCAAGCATGTGCATTGATTTGACCAGCTTCCTTCTTTCAATTGGTTGGTTCATTGAGCAGCCAATGATTGAGAAAGTTCCATGAATGGCATTCCGCCGATATTTAATGTTGGAAAATCAATTTCAATACGGCCTCCTAAACACAAACCCAAACCACAATTTCAGTTTAAACCCTGAGCTTTATTCAACAACCCCCCCCCCCCCCCCCCCCATCCCCACAAAAAAGAAAATAGTCAAAGATAAACAAGAAAACAAAAGAAACAAAAGTGGCTGGTGTTATGACCAAAAGGAAAAAAAGGTGGGACTTGCTGAGCCAACCACGTAATGGGTTGTCGCTCTCAGCATCCCCCCCAAAAACTACCTATGAAGAAATAACTAACCTAAAGAAAATAAAAATACACAAAAAAGGACTACTGGTGTCTCCAGCCCAAACTAAAATAACAAAGTCCAGCAATCTTGACATGTGTGAGACAACAGAAACCTAAATTAGGGAAAAGTAATGAAGTGAGAATGGGTAACAAAAGCTCCTTACTTCATTGCAGCACAGAGTGTGTTTGTCAGAGAGCTCTCCTACAGTACCTGGCTCCCCTAAATACCCCTCCTCCTCCTCCTCCTGCAAATAGCACTCAGTTGTGCAGCAGGTAGAGGGAGGAGGGAGAATCAGAGAAAGAGAACGTTACCCACACATAACAGTAACCTTTTTGTAAATTGGTATACTTAAAAATGTTTATGTCAAAACCGGACGTTGATGATAAAATACACGACCAACGCAGATGTGACAGTGGAGCTTTTTCAAGACTGAGTAAAAGGGTTTTTAAAAACAGTGACGTACAGATCAGGGCCAGAATCATTGTCTTCAAACCAGTCTTAATACCCGACTCACTGTACAGATTAGAAAACCAGGCCAAGTACAGTAGGCTTCAAAAGGCACTGAAGGCCCATCATCAGTGGTGCCACCATAATCCTCAGGATCAACTGGAAACACAGATACAGTAAACCAATGCCAGTGTCCTGCTGGAAGCCAACCTCTCCTATACCATCACCCAACACCAGCTAAAATGAACCCCGCATGTTAACCATATGCCTGACTCTCACCTCCCGAAACAGGTCCTATATTACCAGCTGCTCCCAGGACAATTTGCAATTGGGAACCCAAATAAAAGGTTTTGGGACAGCACTAAAATAACATTGAAAAAGTGCCACATAACCTTAAACGCACAGTATGTAAAATCCACGTACGGTGCGCCCTGCCCCACTGAATCCGTTTCTGGAACGTGAGCGCAGCCATTAGCAGCTGTACACACATCACAAAAGAACTACAAAATCATGCGAGAATAAAGACAAAAACGCGCAAACAACGTGTTACTTTGTCTTTATGAGGTTGCTTTGTTGTTGGTTTAGTGCCTGTTTTGACGTAATGTTGATAAAGTGATGGAAAATACGATCGTGAGTCTGTATATTTTGTTTTATTTTGAAATTGACCGGAAGCCCTGTATGTTTCCTTGTCTGACTTACTGTTTGGGTTGTTCTATTCTGTCCAGCTTGACGCATGCCTGCAGCGTCAATTAGTAATACTAGTATAACCAATTTTTTTATGAAGGAATACAATTCTCAATATCTGATATACATATCAAATGTACTTTTAAATTTACAGACAGCCCTGTAGTTGAAAGCAATGTAATGAAACTTTACAGCTGTAAAGTAGAATTATACTCAAGCCAGCCACCGCCATATCAGACAAAATTAGCCTTTCCTTTCATGCATGCAGCCCTGCTTTATCCATTCTCTGTCAAAACAAGGCTTACAGGGCTGCTGGATACTCATTCTGTATACACATACTCACACACACACACACACACACACGCACACACACACACATACACACACACACACACACACACACACACACGCACACACACACACACACACACACACACACACACACACACACACAAACACACACACTTCTTACTGCTGCAGGGAGCTTGATTATAGCCATTACCAGTGTGACAGCAGTGCCACAGTTAATGATATCTGTGTTATATACGGAGCAGAGCTTTGTGGTGACTTATTAATACTAAGATCCTTCTTCTTTTATGGCCTTATCAATAAAGGCTGTTCAGCAAGTCGATACGGACGCTTCTCGCCAATGACTATTCATCTTCGACGCAAATCGACCAAGCATGGTGTTTGTGTATGTGCATGTGTGGCTGTGTGTAGCAGACTGTTAAAGCATGTCACTACATATTGCAACACCTTACACTGTGTACTTTCAGAAGTGATGGATCAGTGGGTTGTGTGGTTTGTAGTTTCTGTCTTGTAGAATGATCTCTTAACCCACAGTCAACTAACCAATATGTTTATCCAAAATATGTGATTGCAAATCAACAGAGTGAGCTGACAAAGCAGATAACGCATCAAGCATCTTAGATATCTGTGTGAAGTCACTGTGCATTACACCCAGCAATCTTTTACTTGGCCTGTTTTTTGTTAACATTGATTGTGCACACTGACTTCCTGATGCAAATTCAACATACTGTGATAATAATTGAGCTGTAATAATTGAAGCTGTGATGCATTTCAGAAATCTAGCTGCAAACAGAGAAATTTGGTTTGAATGGTCTGCAGCAGGGAAGCAGGCGGATATTAAGTAAAATAAAAAAAAGGTGTGCGTGTGTGCGTGCGTGCGTTCATGCGTGTGTGCGTGTGTGGTAGGCAATTGTACAAATGTAAGATCAGATGTTTAAATCTGAAAAAAGGTGAGAGATGATCCTTGCTGAGATGACTGAATACTGAATATGACACAAAGAGGAAAGAAACAGAGAAGGAGAAAATAGGATAAGAAATCAAATATCAGTTTGGATTTGTACAGGTGAAGCAGGGGTAACTGCAACCATTATGAAGACAAGTGAGCAGGAGGTAAAACACAAAATGAAAATGAATACATGCGTACGTTGCGGGCAAACCCACAAAATCAAAAGAAGGTTTTTTCTCACTAAACAATAATCCAAACCCGGTCCCACAAACCAAACCATACGCTATCATAGGCGCTTAAGTCAGCACAACTCATATTAATTCTGTGTATCTCTCTCTACCTAATGTTTGTGAGTTAGTAAGAATAGCTGTGTCTAAGAGTGGAAGGGATGCACAGTTTTTCAGAATGCCAGAAATCATGTAAATATGGAGGTTCTGCGTGGGGGGAGATATTACATCAGCCAGAAGACAGTGTGCTGGTGTTCTGACAACAGGGAAAGTTAGTTGTTGTAGTTTATCCACACTGAAGAGCAGTAGAAATAGGGGCACACTGAGTTAATTAGTGTATAATATATAAGTGCAAGATTTCAAAATCCTACCTTCCCTCCAAGTGAAATTAACTCAGGGAAAGTGGAGCACAGAGACACAAAATGTGTACAGTCAAATTCAGTATGACTTACTTGTTTTGAGGATATCGTTGTCTCTGATGTCCGTTTGAAACAAACTTCATCAATCACTTTCAAATTTGGGAAGAAAAGACACTCCTTGTAACTCCAGGACACACCTAACACTCTTTTGAGGTTTCCTTCAGTATCAAAGTCATATAGTGTCCGTTTTGTAAACATCAAATGTTACATAGTGAACAGGAACTGATTATACAGTAAGTCATTTGTCATACTTTAAGTTGACACAATTCACCAGAATGAAAACAACTACTGGCTCCAAACAAATGTAGCTGAAGTTGTAGGCCTCAATGTAACTTACTGAATCAATGCCAGCTTCCTTTTTCCACCCCCCAAAGCATTATGGGAACTGCAGTTCCTGGGGTGTGATGTAGAGTGATGCAATTGGCTTGACTTTTAAACCATTTGAAATGAGGTTGAAAACCCCTTCCCATTTAATTTAGATTTTCAAAAGGTTTTTCTCACACACTTTTTTTGTCTGACATCTGGCAGGAGACCCACTGAATAAATTAGCAAAAAAACTTACATAGGCTATATATGCTGTTTCTCTCATTATGCTCCCTGTGCTCACAGTATCATAGAAAGAGTTGCTAGTTAGTTGCTTGTCATTATTGTTTGCTGTCTTTATTTAGATTTGAGTTGTGTTGTCCCAAACTTTGATCTTGTTGTCTCAATCAGATTATCCCAAAATTAAATGATGCAAACTGATCATCTTTTGGTTGTTATGAAGATTGTTGGTGGAAATACACTTGGAACATATCCACTTATACAAACTAACAAATGTGATTATATTAGAGATAAATTACATGATTACCAATCTCTAGCTCTTTCTGTTTCTTTGTAGCTCATGCAAAAGGAGCGGTTGGAGAAGTTTCATCAGATGTTTAGGTTTTTTTTTTTTTAGTATCATTTATAACTATTTTTTTGTGAATCCACGCTGACTAATGGATGTCATTGACAAAAAAACAATCTACACACTTTTCAAAATCACATTAAAAAAAAACCCCGGGGCATATTGTGTACAGTACGTGCCTGTGTTTGTGTGTACATTTCTATCTACATGCAGGATTGCTCATGTTTTCCCTCCCAGCAGCTTATGCAGATAAAAATATCTCAGCTAATTAATAACCGCGAAGACCTCAGAATCTCATATGGGATTTCCACTGGGCTCATTCACTCTCATTCAATTTTCACCTCCGAGCGCAAAGGGAGAGACAGAGGAGAACAGGCATGGGAGGCGGAGAGAGAGAGAGAGGAGATAGAGAGAAACAAAGAGGAGTTAGTTAAGGACAGGGTGGAAAAAGAGATAGTGTGAAACAAGTAAAGAGGGAAGAGGAGGGAGGCAACCTGGAGGAAGGGCAGAGGTCAAAGGTCATAGGCCAAAGGAGAGACACAAGAGAAAATGCAGAAAGGAAGGGTGGGCTTGCTGAAAAGGAGCACAAACACAAGAGACTGAATAGGAAGTGGAACTGAAAGCAGGAAAAGAAAGGCAGCTAACTGCATGAAAAAAATATGAAGACCTCTCCCCTTTTAGAAATGTCAACATACGAACGAACGATACGAATGTTTTTTAATCTGCAAAACCTCCCAAATCATGAGCATACAACTATTTAAATGATAACGTCGCACTATCACTTTTACTGTTATATTTAACAACAGACTTGTTTTTTTTTTTTTCATCTTTTTTAAACTGTTTTTCTTTTTGCGTTGTTTTTTATTTCATCATCTTTGGGTTTTTTATTTGCTAGTTTTGCCGGTAGGTGAGTGGTAAGTTCACCGCTTACAGGCTGTTGTACTTGATGTGGGTGGACTGGGTTTAAATCCGACCTGTGGTTACTTTCCCAAATGTCATTCTCTCTCTCCCCAATTTATGACTCTATCCACTGTCCTGTCTCTCAAATAAAGGATCAAAATGCCCAAAAATATATCTTAAAAAAAGCTCTCATTTATTGTTCCCTTTGTCAAGATGTTTTGATGTTTTGTATGACACACTTAGAATTCCCTTGTTGCTGAAATGTGCTATATAGATTTGCTTGCCTTAGCCTGCCTTGCTAACACAAGTAGGGCTAACTTGAAGCAGCTGCACTGCAGTTTGTAACAATCCCAAAGCTGAAGGGTGTCCTGTGTTTGTCCCCAAACTACTGAAAAGAGTGTAAATATGCAGCGACAGTTCTTCCCCTACTTCAGCTTGTCACAGTGATCGCTGCAAGAGATGGAGACAAAGATACGGAGGGAGGATATCTGTTAATCTGATTTCACATGCTGCTTCAAACAGACTTCAGGACTGTTCAGCATGAGGAAACTAGGCCCCTTGTTTATCAACAGTGGGTAGAAAGTGTTCTTAATTCTGTTTTAGGAATGAAATTTAGATTGTGCATAAGTACAAAAATATCTGTAATTATCAAACCTGCAGACCGCGGTTGTATGCACATTGGTAGGTACTGTAATCAGTGTTGATAAATCCAACATGTTCTTAACCAGCAGGCTCGTGCACGTTTGGGAACATTTGCCCTCAGAAACACCTCCAATAAGCCAAATATGTTAACAACACACCTCATGGTTTAAAAACCATGTGAATATATTTACCTCCAGAATAATGACAAAGAGAGCAAAGAAAAGGAGCTTGATAGGAACAGAAATGGAAATAGCTTAAGGTCTAATAAAAACAGTAGAAAAGAAAATGAACTAACAAAGTGGGGAAGTGGGGAAGTTACTTACAATAGAAAACATGCTGCATGGGAGAAGGTGACAAATGTTGTAAATTATGTTGGTCAGAGGAGAAAACACTTCAAAAAAACATAAAAAAGAAGACGTTTGATTCTAAGCTCAGTGCAAAATAAATACATAAGTAAGTAAAAAACTACGCATCACGGCACCAAAAGTGAGAAATAGCTGCGACTGGAGGATAACAGAAAACCCCACTGTTATCACCCTTGGACACCCCATTTTCAGCATCATCGCCGGCACAGCTCTCTCTTTGGAAAATGATACAAGCTGTGACGCTCTCCATACAGAAAAAGCTGGACCAACAGATCAGCTCACTGCTCACCGCTGCGCACAGTTTGCTAAATCTTCTAATAATACAAAATGAGCCGTGGTAGAACATTTCAAATGCCTATCACAGCTGTTCTTTCAAGGTTTTGAGACCAATTAGGCAATGTGTCTGATTCAAACTAGACACAATTATTGATTGAGTGTTTTTAATTAAAGAAAAATCGGAACATGCATGGATTTTGAGGTTGATTAATCCACTCAAATATGCTTTCTTTTTGTAGTTTGAATGTTCTAACATTATTCTGTGCATACACATGTTCAGAGCCGTGCTTGTATTTATTCCTAAGTAAAAGTACAAGTTAATCAATTCCACTCTTTGCGTTGGAATATTCATACGCACTCATTACACACACACATCCGTTTGTACGACCTGTTGATAAATGAGGGCCCGCGTCTTATGCATTGAGATTGGAAGATGATGATGTGGGCATTCTTGAGATGAGAGGTACATGAAAACAGACATTGGGGTGTCTAAATTTGTCGAGTTCTAAGATAAAATAAGAACTCTTATGTATGTTGTCATTTTGGACGACACACATTAGACCGTCAAAATAGGGCCCTGAATGTTAATAGTGGTTAGCAGTTAACATGGCAGACATGTCATTGAGCTTTGCAGAGCTCTTCAATGAGCGCAGGTTTTTCCACATTAACCTGGTTCTGCACACACAAACACAAACACACACACATTCACAAACAACATTTTTCTTTTTTCTTTATCCAAAAATGGTCAGTTGAGAAACTTCATGACTTATTTCTGTGTCGGCAATCGAAAAAGATGTAACAGAAAAGTCCCAGATTCTGTTGATTTAACGGATTGTGGCAGTAAATAATGTCACTGATAACGATTTATTTTTATATTGACTTCTCTGAACTTCATTTCTTTCACCACACAGTTCCTCAGATGAAGCAGATTGGCACAGTGTTGTGCAGTAATGAATGATAATCCAATTTCTGTGAGTTCATGTAAAGTGGGTGATTAGACAAATCTGGTTTGGATATTACAGTGTGACCGAGAGTTAGTTTATCTGATTGGGCCTATCAATTGAGAACAATCTTTCCCAGATGTTTAACTGAATTAAAAGAACAAATGAATAAATGCATTAGTAGAGCAGCTGTTTGAGGAGCATCCTGCATGAGGACCAGCATGTACACGTTCCACATTCTCATTACTGACTTTTACAGTTACAAAACTGTTTGGATTTTTTGTGTGAAATGGTCTGTAAGGACCAGATTAATCATGCCCGTCACACTGTGGGCATGAACTGAAATTGAAATTGTACTTTCACTGTCCCGCGACTACCAGCAGAAAAAAATGCTCCCAGTTTTTGCTTTGTCCTGCCATGTCTGTGTGGAGGAAAATCATGCAGTTTAGTATGCAACACTACAGATTGTTCCTCAACTGCTGCAGTCAAATGTGCTGTCAGCCTCGAGGCACAAACACCCTGTGCTACAACCAGAAAAAATAGATCACATGTAAGTGCCTTTTGTGTATTTTTTCCCCCAACTACTTTGACTGATGAGATTATTTTGAACAATGCCTTCAAAGGGAAATGCATCTGTTACATCTGGTCATCATCACAACTGTAGTCTGTAAAAGAAGCTATCTGTAACTGAACTTTCTGTATCTAAACTTAACTTAACTACATTCTTTCGTCTTGTACATCATTACCTAACTATGAATCATCTCAAAGGTATGTTTATTTTCCTGCACACTCAAAGATTTCACTTTTCAGATAAGTCGATTTGTTCCCTCTTTCTCCCGCTCTCTGAGACAGATATCTTTTACTTGATTCTCCAACCACCTTGAACTCCAGCATTCTTTATTAACCTCCTCCACACACTCCTCTTTCATTCATCTCTCTCCCTTTCTAAAGCTCCTTGTAATATCTTCCAAACCACCCACGAGTTCATAACTTTCCCCCTGATCTTTACCGTGCCATTTCCTCTCCTTTAAAGCCACAACTGTGTCTTCATTAATTGATTGGTCTAATCTGCGACTTGTGACTGAACAATGATAGTCTTTAGCTTTGGTGATGTCATGGCCCCGGCTGCAGCTGTATTTAGCGAGCATGATATGTAATCAGCTAACATCCCTGTAGTGAAATAATGATTCAAATACCAGCATTAGGGATCAAATGTTACAAACCTATAAAGTCTTTCCAACTTCCAACTTTCCAAACTGTTAAACATCTCAGTCAAAATTTAACTTTATCCTTGTCCCTTTGCCAATGCTTTTGCACTTGAAGTATTAGCTTGTGACTTTATGAGTGTCACGGTAGGATTTAATGCACTCTGTTAATAAAGCAGTCTATAGTGAGGCCAAAGAGTATAAACAATGGCCTGCACATAGTCTTGTTCCTGGGAAATTTATTGATGATAATGAAAGAGGGAGTAAAACCCTGAGACCAACTTTAATTAATCATTCAGTTTCATGTCCTTCTATTCTGAACACGCTTTCAGCACAGCCTCATTTAAAACCAAGAATAACACAATGTAAACACTGCTAAAGCTCAAACCCTTTCTTTGCACACACTCTCATCTTTTCCTTCATGTTGGACTTAGTCAAGCTTCTTTGTTTTTGGCATTAACGTAAGGTACCACAGTCAGGAAATTACTCTATGCGTCCTCCATGTTTTTGTCTCTCTCGTGCTTCACTCTTGTTTTCTGCTACCTTTATAACCGTATTCAAAAGTTGTGTCGCCCACTACTTTTCTCTCTGTCCTGCCTCGTTCTCCTTTTATCAGAGTGCCATTCAATCTCTTGTCGATGAAAATGAAATTTTCACCGGCTTCCTTTTTTTGCCTTTGGCATTTTTGTTGTCATAGTTCATCTTTTCCCCAACTCTGTTTTTGTTATGTCTGTGATGTTTCTATGCTTTTGTAAGGGTGTGTTCAGGCCATACTTTCTTCCTGCCTCCTTAAATGTCACACTCTCATCTTAAATGAATACTCTATCTTTCCTGTCCCTTCTTTAGCACTAGTGATGAGTTATTTGCAAACAAGCCGGTCCTATATGTGCAGACTCTTTTATTTTGGTATAATACATTCACACATATCAATCTTGGGTCAAAATACTGCTAAATGTGGCTGATTTAAGAAAGCCAAAATGGTACAAAATGAAGAGCCATTTGGGAGCCCAAGGAGCTCTTATTACTGAGCTGAGCCAAATGATCCTGATCACTAAAAAGAGCCGCAATTCCCATCACTATTTAGCCCTTTCTATTGCAGCATCTCTTCTTAGTTCCTCTTTTATGTCACTCTATCTCTTTATTTCCTCTTCTATTTTTTCAAAGATTGAAAGGGCCTCAAGGACTGCAGCAAAATGGCCATATAACAGTTTGAGAGATGGGAATCAATATGCACACTTAAAACATACACACAGACTTGCATGTATGCATAATCAATTCTGCAAGCACATGCATGAACACACATGTGAAATGACAACAGAGCACATACATAAAAGCAGGATAAATATCCTTTGTTGAAGTACGGAGCACTCACGCACACACACTGAATCAAATGTTCAAACACAAGAGAAAATAATGGACAGCCACAATGTAGATTAAACAGACAAATGCAGTGCAATACATAGCAATAGAAGGCCCTTAGTAGAGCACAAACCTTTATCATCCCCAAACAAATTCTCTAGCTCAGAAAAGCTGCAGAATTCACAACAGTACACTTTATATTTGTTGTTGGCGATGACAGCATGTCACAAAGCAATGAAAAACAACCGATGCAAATAGACTAAAGAAAATGCAACTAATGAAACATATTTACCTTCAAAATATGCAACGCTTGTTAAAGACTTTACTTCAAACAGAGATTATATCACTATAAATTCCCTAAACAATTCCAACCACACACAAAAAATGTCACAGCCTGACAAATTCTGAACCACTACCAAAATCCACAACTTCAATTTACAGAGCAATACCTAATTCAATTACATGACAAAAATCAACAACAGCTACTTCTCTTTTGGCTGCTCTCTGTTAACGCTGGCTGTATTTCTGTTAACATATATAACTTTATGATAATCCCCCCCCCACACCTTAAAGTAATGGTATTAAATTCCAAAGACAACCAAATTCCACAACATAAAATATACCACAGCATTAAAAATAATTCTATACAGAACAATTTTCAAAAACATTTTCCAAACATGACCACATTCAAAACTGTCCTTATTTACACTAAACAGGTAAGATCCACAATAATGCCAAATGTACCAACCCTACCAAAACCATACTCAACCCATTTTTACAACACCATACAAATTCCACACAAAGCCAAATTCCAGAGCAATACCAGATTCATAACAGTTTTAAAACACCACCAAATTACAAACAAGACTAACAAGTTCCACCTCATCACTACCATTTTTCCCAACATGGCCACATTCAAGAGAAATACCAGGGGGGGAAAAACAAATGCAACAACACTACTACCAAATTCAACAACATAACCAAATTCCACAATCCCAGCAAATTTCAAAACCATACCAGAATCCACCAGACCACACATTTCACACCATCACCCTATACCAAAACCAGGCCTAATGCCAAGACACTTCCACATACTGCAACACTTTCAGAGTGTCCAAAATGTCCAAAAAACACTAAATTCCAAATGCCTCAATAAAGGTGGAAAAGAGGATTCAAATGTTCGGAGCTTTGAGGCAAAGACAGATACTTTTTTTGCCTGTAGTATATGGTGCGTTGGATTGTATATTCCAATATTTTACTTGTTTACTGTTCGTTCCATGACCTACCTACTTTCTTCTTGTACTTCTCAAAAATCTTCCCCCACAGTTTCAGTCTCTCTCCTTTCCCAAGTGTCACTTTTAATCATTCATTCTGTCTTACTTCTTTTCTCTGACACACTAATTGCCTCCCTCTGCTTCTGCCTCTCCCTTGCCACTTAGCCACCTTTCTCTTATCTCTCTCACTTGTCAGGGAGCTAACATATGTGTGCCATCACATGTTCTATGTTTCATATCTTGTGTTTCTGCAACTATCTTCTCATGCTTATTTTCTCTCGCAACCCTCACTGTCATTGCAAGTGTTTGTGACAGTTGGTGCTAGTGGGAGCATATCTTTGTCATCTTTTCCTCTTTGCTCACTGCTTAGCTTGTTTTCTACCTTACAACAGCTATGTGCCCATATGCAGTAGTTGAGGAACCGGGCTTCAAGTATTTATTGTAAGTACTCGAGCCTCCGTATAATAACCCCTCCCGTGCACACATAAACCATTCTGTGGTCCCTGCAGTGCGTAGTTCCAGTAGTACCTCAGGTTGTTTTTAAATAGCATTGGATGGAACAAACTGTAATTTGCACTACTGTTAAAACTGCTACTACTGTGAAATATTTTCTAAATAAATGAAAAGAAACACAGCACTATTGAGACTTTTTGTTGCTTTATTCCTTTTGTACCGAACTCGTATCAAACCGTGGTACGTACCAATGTGTAAAATGAAAATTCTACAATGTCACACAGATGTGATATAAAAATAGCTCTGAATGCTTAGTAAGAACTATTAGCCTTTAGGTACTCTAGATCAGTGATTCTCAAAACAGGTCATACTGTAACTCAGCAGTCCCTCTGCAGAACCAAATAGTAGGGAATTGTGTCTTATCGCCTGATATCTTCTAAGTGTGGAATTTGTTCCAATGCAAAAAGACTTCACATTCAATCCGTGGGAGGGAAATATTTGCATCACTGCCATGGACAGACGAGATAGGCGGCTCAAGGACATCACTCGCTGGCAGAAATGAGCACATGTAGGGTGTAAGACATGGTACAAACACATTTGTTCATTGAATTATTATTCATATGTCAGTATTCTCGTCTCTGTTGTTATCATGGTTCTGTAAGATTTTTGCCGCTGTGTTTTGTACAGGTGTGAGTGTTTTTTTTACAGTTTTCATGAATTCTATTATTTTTGCCTTTTTATTACTTCATAACAAAGAAGTAGAGGCTTCCCTGTCCCTCATCTTATTTTGTTTTCAGTTTGTTCTCGTGCTCCAGCTGTGTTTTTCTTTTTCTTTATCACAGCAGAGGACCTTGAATGGAACTCCTCTCTCTCTCTCACCCTCCCTTTCTCTCCCTCTCTCTCTTCTCATTTCTCCCCTCTTCTTCTATTCCCTACCCTCAGAGCTGAGGAACCACAATGCTTGTTATTAACTTTCTCATACCATTTATCTCCCTTTCACCACCACCATTACCTCTCCCTGCTTTCTGTCATCTACCCCTGCCTCCCCGACTCTCCCCTCTGCTCATTCCTCCTCACACACCATTTGTCTGTTTCAGTCTCATCAGTATTCTCCTTCTACCGCAGACAGCCGACAAGTTCAGCCCCCCCCCCCCCCAACCTACCTCCATACTTCTCCATCCCAATGCACCATTCTATCTTCTGTTAGTTACTGCAGCATGGTTCCTGTTACACCTGTCAGTGTGGCCGTTTGATCTTCAGGAGATCACAGCGTTGCCAGAAAGCATTGTAACAAAGAACATGAAGGCATAGTCATTGAAATGAAAGTGTTGGAATGGTAGATTATTGTGTTAAATGGTGTGTTTGTATGTGTGTTTTTGTTTGTTTTGCTTAAAACTTTTTCACGGTATGAGAATAAGAAATTTACAAAAAGAAAAACACCTGACGATAAACTAGAATAGAACAGAAGAGGTCAAAAACCAACTTCAGAGTCTATGTCATGTTCTTTGTCTGGTTCAAAAACAAATGTAAGTGTAGGGGAAGTTACTCACCACTGCAAAGGACCGAGTTTATACCCGCAGCCAAATCTAAGACCGCTTTGTCAATTGTGTGATCATGATAAAGCTTTAGGGTGTGACAGAGAATCGCTCAGGCTACCAGTAAAGCCAGTGACCACCAGTTAAATGCATTCAGGCAAGACTCTCATTTTTTGTGCTGATTGTTGTCAATAGTCATTACAGCTGTTACAGTCTGAATAGCAAATTAGATAGACACTTAACACTAAGTGTCTCATTTAACTTAAAAAAAAAAAACTCCTAGACAGCTCAGCTGACATGTCAAAAGTAATATCCACCTTATGACAGCAGACATATCACCTTTTGACTGTTCCTTTTAGCTGTTTGACTTTAGTTTTTGATTTGTAACGAGTTCCTTTTTCTGTGGTTAAACGTACCACTAGGGCGCTCTCAATAAAAACAATAATAAAAGATGACGTTGAGGCTAGTGGGGAATCATGGGAGTGATTCTCTCTGCTACTCCAGACCGCCCGGTGAAAACAAACTCTGTGTTGATCGTAGTCAATACGAATGGGCGAAACCAACCTGAGAAAGAGAATATGTTTACCGACGATGTTTCAGAGTATAATTTACATTACGTTTTTATCACAGCAGCACATACAGCAACAGTACGGCAGCTTTCAGTAGCAGCTCCCGCTTCCTTATGCAGCGATCTTTGACGTAACATCCGGTGTTTCCTTGGCAACGATAAACATTTTGTGTCTCTCATGGCGGCTCATCATGGCGGCTGTCGCGATGAGACACATCCGGTTACAACTATAAAATTACGGATTTCTCTGGCTTTGATAACTGTTGTAAATATTTGAGGTAAAGTAAGTACTCAACAAAAAATATATATAACATGGGTTTAGTCAATTTTTAATTAATTGAGATATTTGAATGTAAACATTGTCATAAAATTCTACATATTATACCTTTGAGTTAATGTCGTAACCTTCAAGCTACCAGGAAGTCCTTACTTTATTTCAAAATAAAAGCAGGGTTGAATTTAAAAGGAAATACCCTCAGCTTAAGACAGTACAACAATTCAAAATAGCCTAACAATTTCAAATGTGAAATAATGTAGTTCCAAAAATGCGATTAAAAATGTGATTAATTGCAATTTATTTAATTTTGTGATTAGTCTGGTACAGATGTATTCTACCTTTGTGCACTGTCAGTGCACAACAGGCTGCAGGTCCAAAACAAAACGTTAATAGACTTTTGCCAAGTTTAAAGTCTAAAGCTTTTGTTGGCTATGGGAGCAGTGCAGAAGGAATAGAGTTGTCTGTCTTGTCTAAATAACAAGCATGCTGAATTTAAATCGAAGGGGAGAGCAGTCATAGTGTGTATTGACTGTTGTTTGTGTTTGGCCACAGACAGCTAACCAGCTAATGTACTGCTGTGATAACATGCTGCAATGCATTGTGTTAGAGCTCAGACGGACTGATTTACCAAAAAAACTTTCTTCTATTTTCTTCCAAACATGTTTTTAGCTTTTTGTTTCTGAACTTTAATTGTATCACAAACGTGGAAAACCTTTAAAACAAAGAGTTTGATTCTGTGTATTGAACAGATCTGTGCCTGCCTCTTATTTGGCTTCGAAATGTATCCAACATTACCCCGTCTGCTTTAGAAATTTTGTTTGGAGCCAATTAGAACAAAAGTGATCACTCATGTTTATATTTTGGCTCTTGTTTAATAGGATATTTTTTCCTGTTAAATGTGTATTTATAAGTTAAAGCCAATGTAGGTTAGAGATTTTTTTTTATGTTTTTGCACTTTGCAACAAAGAACAAATATGGGCAAAGCTTAAAAACAGATGAACTTTAAACAAAACAGTCATTATGAGCCTAATGAAAAGAATCCAGGAGTCTAAAATTAGGAAAGATATGCCATATTGCATATTTAATACTAGTTCCACTTACTTTTTGAGTATTTTTCCATGGGGTTATCATATTTTATGTACACAAAAAAAACCTAAACTGTAAAGAACTGTCCTGTTGATAACCAGCCAGCTATGAATCAGCTTAGGTACCTGCGTTTGTGTTTGTATGGACTTCTGTGTGAATTCATTCTTCAAAATGTATTTTTGTGTTTGCACAATCTTGTGGCTGCTCTCTCCCATGCCCTGAGGAATTTCCTGGAGTTCCCTGTTTCCTGATCACCTGTTACCATCTTCTAACACACGCCTACACACCGGAATACAGAGGCACATCAAAACCACACAGTGTGAAGAGCAAAGATAAAGCATTATTATTCATATTATTATTATTGTTCTTAGTATTACTTGTATTAATTTAGACACATGGTGAGAGATTGTAACAGAAAACATACACAGAAAGTTTAGTTGTATTTGCCAGGAATAAGAAGGAGAATGTTGTGTAAGGAATCCATCAGGAAACAAGTTAACATAACAACAAATAACACCAAAAACATAGACAATCCTTTTAAGAACTTCCATCCTGTTATCACAACCAAAAGGAGAGACAGCGAGGTCGCTTTAACTGATCCGCCATCAGCACTGGAGAACAGTTTTAACAGCTGTTAAAAGCCCTGCATTGTGTGTGCATGCGTGTGCGTGCGTGCGTGTGTGTGTGTGTGTGTGTGTGTGTGTGTGTGTGTGTGTGTGTGTGTGTGTGTGTGTGTGTGTGTGTGTGTGTGTGTGTGTGTGTGTGTGTGTGTGTGTGTGTGTGTGTGTGTGTGTGTGTGTGTGTGCGCGCGCGTGTTTCCTGCCATTGTATTTTTTCTTCACCATGCAGTAATTTACTCTTTATGTGTCGTTGCTAGACGAACCTGCCTACATTAAGTGTGGTTTCCATGATGGGGTCGTGGCTTTTTCCCAGAGAGTCTTGTTTGTTAGACATAATTATCCTGTAAGATATCCGATAGTATTGCACATAAGAGAAAAAATAAGACTCTTTTGGGCTGGATACCATTACACAAGCTTTAATGGCCCCATGCAAAATTTAAGTTGCAGAAGAAAAGGAAAGAAACAAAAGACTTAACTACTAAAACTTCCAGATTGTAAAAAAAACATCTATTAAAACTGTTGCCTCAACAGTTGCATCCCATTTTTGATACCTATATTTTTCAGTAGCACTGTAGGTTATACTGTAGGCTTGGGTCATTGAGAAAAAAAAGGTTTACTTTTACAGCTAGAGTTGTAAATGGTGAATGGACTTGAGCTTGTATAGCACTCTTCTATTCTTCTGACTACTCAAAGCACCTTTACACCACAGGTCACACCTAGGTCTTGAGAGAGTACAGTTTTGTAAATGTATACCTATGCTCTTTCTGATCTACAAATGCGGACAACTGACTGCGTTTTACCACCAGGTTGTTGTCTGATAAAGGCTTTTACAGCATGCAGACTAGAGGTGCCTTATTTAACATTTTAAAGAAAAGTTTGACAGTTAGAGGAAGGTTTACCAGTTAACAGGATTTGCTTTTCCTCGAGAGAACTCTGCACACAGATGTAGAGAACAAGATAAGCAAAGAGAGAGACTACAGCAGCAATGTCCACAAGGAGCCTCCAAAATTGACATAAAAGGTAAGTCATAGTTGCTGTAAAACAAAACTGTTAAATAGGAGAATTGGATGAAAGAAAATGATGTTAAATTTGGAAATCAGATTGTTTTTTGGCAGTGAAACCCAATTCTAGTTATTTCCAAAATTAGGATATGAAATGATCTGCTAAAAATGGTTATGGAAGGTTTACACACTGGGTGTGATTTAGAATACAGAAATGTTGGCCTAATTTTATACTGTTAAAGCAACTGTGTCCTACTCTGAAGTCTACACCTGAATGCATCAAACAATGATAAAATAGTCTTTGAATGGTTAATATCCTAAATTTGTCAAACTTTCTCAGAGCCCATGAAAGGAAAATGTACAAAGAAAGACACGGATGTATTCTGCAGCATATTTTGAATAATTCCTTTTTATAGGAAGGAAGACAAACTCAACTGCTGGACATAAAAAATATAAATGTTGAGTCTGCAGGCACACACACACACACACACACACACACACACACACACACACACACACACACACACACACACACACACACACACACTCAATCTTAGAGCAGTACAAGAGGTTCCTAATGGATGAAACAGGTTCATTTTTGACAACAAGTGTATTTGGTCCCCGTCTCCTCTATTAATGCACCCAATATGTCATTATGAATCTCTTTGAAGGAAAGACCCACGTATAGAGGGAGTGGCTCAAGCAGAAAATGAGACACTTGAGCATAAACTTTAATGTGGCAGATGGGGAAAGATGACCGAGGTGACAGGAGAAATGCTGTTCAGGGTAAAATGCTTCAGAAACATTTCTCCTATCCAGCAAAGCTAAATATAGGCTCATTAAAAATCTAAAGAGCCCATCTTGGGGGGAGGGGCGGGAGTGTAGATGGAGAAGAGTTTGTCGGAAACACAGGCGAAGTCAGATTAGAGGGAGAGATGGACAGGTAAAAGAGATTGAAGAGAGGGGAGAGATGATTAGAGACAAGAAGGAGTGCTAGATTTATTCTTCTTTTTTAAATCAGGGTTGCACAGAGATTATGCAAAAGGGCTCCTCTGTCATTTATTTTTACCACCATTGGTGGAAGGGAGTGTGTCCCTTCCATCAGCAGCCACCAGCTTGCCTGCTTCTCCACTTTATTCTCTGCCCTCATCTAGTATTCAAAAGCCGGCTCCTTTTTGGCCAGTGGAAATAGAGAAATGCCTCATTGTCATGTTTCACTTCCATTACATCTTTAATTGAAGATGGAGGTGGAGGATTAGAAGGGCGCGGGGTAAAACTGACAAGAGAACAAAAGAACGACGATTCGAAACGTAAGATTCAGACAAAGCAGCATGCTCATATTAACTAAATGTCAAATGTTTGCATCATATTTGACAGTTGGACTGTTTGTGCAGTCTGGGTTGATCCACTCCAAACACAGCCAATGGACAGACATTTTCTTGAAGCATGGGAGTGTGTGTGTAAGTGTATTTATGTTTACCAGATCTGCCCGACCTCAAAACTCACGAGGAACTCAGATGGTCAAATTCTCATTATAGGTTTAATGAAATGCTAAAGTCCCTTATTGCTGTAACAATGTTAGCCTGTTACCTAATAATGTAGCACACATTTCAAAAAGATAGAAGAAGACTTGGATACAGGTTAATACATATAGCCAGCTTCATTTGGCAAACAATGAACAGGCTGTATTACAAGAACTACATCATAGGAATGTAAATCTAAGGAGTCTCTGTTTTCCCCCACTTGCTGTGCAAGTAGAAATTTTGCGCTTAGCCTGGAATTTTTAAACTCCTGCTCATTTGTCATCTCATCAATTTGCACATACTCTAGGGTAATTACTACAGCCTTTATCCCCCCTGTAAGAATATGCTTTGCTGCAAGATGGCTATTTTAAGGTGGCTAATCTATGACCTGATCACATTGTATCTTTATTTCACTTTTACTTGCCATTAGCTGGCAGAGGACAACAGGAGAGTTCTGGTTTTAGAAAACAAAGAATTATTGGGCAACTGCTGCCAATATACGACAGAGAGCTGTCAATATGGACAGGATTCATCATGTTATTTTATGAACAGGAGCCCTAACAAGACTTATTAAATTTGAGAACATCTCGTTAAAAAAGCATAATATTTTTGACTGGAGTCTGACTCGTACTGCTGTCACTTGAACCCACACCTCTGTGGTTTAGAGACAGGACAGTAGGGCTTTCTAAAGAACACTTTTTTCTATATTAACATTAATTGAAACTCAAAATGGATGGGAATAGGACTACATTTCATTTCCTGGACAGTTACACTGGCCAACTCTTCTTTAGGATCAGATAAGTCAGAAGAATCTAGAGCACACAGAGTGAGTAAAGGTTACACTAGTGTGGTATAATGAGGTCTGAAAGGTGTAGCCAGGTGCAAGTCCATGTATATCAGTCATGGAATAGATGGAACTGGATGAGCATGAAGCAACCAATTACACCAAGTGAGATATGAAGAGAGAGAAGAGAAAGAGACAGAAACAGAGAGAGAGAGAGAGAGAGAGAGAGAGAGAGAGAGAGGTCTTGGGAGGAATGGGAGCAGAAGACGAGAGAGAGCAGCTGTTCAGTGGAACAGCCGCAGGGCAAATTTCAGAATGCATGACAAGGGGAACCTCCGAGGCCAGGGTACATACACTGACACACACACTTCCAAGATGAGAGATGAGTCGTACCCTGACATTCCATGCACATGCATGGACACACATTTGTGCATTTTTTGCAAGCACTATATATTAATACAACACAAGCATCAATGCTTTTTCTCACAAACAGTGTATGCATTGTCTGAATGTCTTCTGTGAGTGCTGCTGCCATTTTTTAACTGATAAAGCCAGTTTAACTGCTTGTGCCCTGGTTGTTTACTATGTCATTCATTGATACAACAATTTGTAAGATTGCAATTTTGCAAGTTATCACAGCTGTTTTGATACCAAATCGAACTACCGAATGCTGGTGAGTTCATCTCTAACAACAAAAATCTACAGATAAATGCATGTATCCAAGTGACACAAATGATTTGGTGTTGTAAGTGTTTAGGGTTCTGTCCGTAGTCCAAGTAGAATTGTCCACCAGGGTGGGATTGTGCTGTACACCAGGAGACAGACAACGTGGGGATCAAATGAGGTGACGAACATCAGATGTGAGGCAAACCTGGCCCCCATCAACTATCTTCAAACGTCTATTTGACTGTAAATCAATGTCTATAAATAGATATCTACATACAAAGGGCAGCTAACAATAAACTCTTAGACCAGAGGTAAATATCCGTTTAACCCTGCGTTAGCACACAACTGGCTGCATCAAAACGTAAATGTTCACATTGCTTTGCACCCTGCGTGTTATTGTAATATATCTCCAAAGGAAAAAAAAAGAAAGAGCTCAAGCCGTATGCAACTCCTGGATGTGCAGGATGTAAACAAAAGAAATTGGGACACCTGAGGGGGTTACTATTATGTTAATTCTGAAATCACAGCTTTTTCTTTGACTGGTGACTGGTGGGCAGGAGACACCGTCTGTCTCCAACTTGCTTCCATTAAGTTTTGCAGGTTAGCATGTCAACTTCTAATATGAATTTAGTTTGACGTGCATGTTTGTCGCTGTGCAATGGCAATGACACATCACACAGAAGTGGATAATTTCAGACTTGGTAAATATGCTTGTCTTCGAACCTTTCTGCCTTCTGTTGTGTCGAATCTGTCACACCACCTCTGCCTCTACAATGCCCCTACTGCTCATGAGCATATTGCATTTTGTGACCACATAGTGTTTTTGAGGACATGCACTGACCATGTTCTGTGTTCCTAGATTTGTAAGACACTCTTTTCCCTCACGAATATGCAACTTAGTTGAAGCGTTTAAACAAGAAGAGGCTTTATGACATATGCTCATATAAGCAACCCACTTTATCTCAATTGCATAAAGTAGACAAAATATTGTTCTTCAAATGACTGTATTCAATACTCGATCTCAGCTCCTGCAAAGCATGGCCCTCCCACACAGATGTTATCTTTTCAATAGCCAATAACAACTGAAATCTGAACTGAGTGTGAGTTTACACTCCATGACTGAAACCCTTTTTTCCCCACCTGTTAGGGCGGATATTATTAAAACTGTTTACAGTCTCTGTAGATCAAAGATTGGTGACCTTATCAATTCCCTGCAAAGATGCACCAAACATAAACCCAAACTAATCATACTAATTAGTCAAAATAAGTGAGAACACCTGTGAGGGTGTGCTGAACAATTAAGGTGAAATGCGTGCGTGTTATGACTATCGATCTTTTTAATAATCAGCAAAAAATGTGTCTATGGAATAAAGAGTTGAAGGAGTTTGCACTGGATTCCTAATCCTTTAAAGTTGTCTGTAATAATATCAGGAAAAGTTTTTGTATTGAGCATGGTTCTCTCTAAAACAGGCGTCTCTTTATCACCTAATTGCCCTAATTTCATTCACTCTTTCCTCCAGCCCTCTTTCACTCCCTCCATCCCCTCTTACCTCCTGTCCCTCTTTATCTCAAGGGGCTGCAAGGGCAATTAGGTTGGTTTACTGCTGATCTAGTTTTACTGGCTAGGGAACAACTCTATAAACACTAATTAACACACAAACACACACACTACAATATAGACACCCGGCCAAATGTAATTGTGCTCCCTAACTGCTTTCTGTTACTGTACACATCCCTCCACTAAACGAGCATGTACCTGCTCATACAGAAAGGCATTCTCACTCATAAAAAGTACAATAAAATCCCATATTTTATATTGCTCATTCGAAAATAGCACTCCCTGTACACTGAAAACACGATGTATCCCTTAAAGCGTTAAACCCTAATGAAGTTATTGCATAATAATAATGTTTACACAATAAAAAAAAAACAGAAATGATGTCACAGTTATGTAGCTTTTTACACTTTAAAGAGAAGTTTTATTGTCAGACTCACTAAATGAATCATGGATTGACGCAGTGCAGCTTTTCACTATGAACTATGCAAAACTCCACACACAAAAAAAACAAATATATTAGCAGAAACTCGTCTTAAAATGAGACTGTTGCTACAAAACTTTACACCCACACAGCAAATAAATATACCTTTCCAACACCAACTGCACACGGCTGTGCTAAATCTCAAAGACTTTTAACAATTCTACTTTTGCAATGATGCTCAGTATGAAAACACTATTACTGTAGGCTATTCTTGTGAATGCAGGTATTACTGTATCACTGCATTACTGGCATATTCATTTGTAGCAGGCTGTAAATATGAACACAAATGCAATGGGGGAAACAAAATCGCTTCATTCTCAATAATGGACTGAAGATGGCATGAACGTAAAATAAAGCATACAGTGTTGCAATATATCTTTTTTTACAATTGCTATTGAAGCCCTCAACAGTACCTAAGCTGCAATGTGTGTGTATATGTTTGTATGTGTGAGTGTGTGTGTGTGTGTGTGTGTGTGTGTGTGTGTGTGTGTGTGTGTGTGTGTGTGTGTGTGTGTGTGTGTGTGTGTATTATGTATGTATGAGTGTGTGTGTGTAGATGTGTAGCTGTACCTGCACTGTTCATTACTTTTCTTAACTTTTACATGTTTATGGTTTTAGTAATTCACTCGTATGGAATTTAATGATTATTTAACTGACATGTTTTACTGATGAATGAATGTATTTTGATGTTTTGCTCCTGCATCAGAGCACTGTGAAGTCCAAGGCAAATTTCCCACTGGGACAATAAAGTCAATCTTAATCTTAAACTTAATTTAATAAAAAAAAGTATAAACCTCATCCTACCCCTTTTTGAACATGCATTGTTTTCTTTGTGTTGAATATATCTGCTGAGATTGTTGTTCAGGTTAACTTTAGTATTGTTTACTGCTTTTTTCATGTATTTACTTAGCTACTTTTTTACAGTAACATGTTGGAAATGAAGATGTCAATCAAACAATTAATCAACACTCACCACACAAGAGCAAAATGTCAGCTCATATTCACAGGGCTGGATACACCACTCAGACGATATTCCCCTGACGATTGGCCAAAAAGGATGTCACTTGTGATATCTGTGTGATCTGATTCAGGCCTGGTTCTACGAGGGTGCAGACGCATGCATTGCACCCTCATTTGAAATTTCTGCAGCCTCAATTGAATGGATGCACACACACACACACACACAAACACTCATAAAATATAAAAGTAATAGAAGCAACAGTGACTCACATCATGTTTACTACATCCATGATCTGATGGTCATGACAGGTGCAGATGACCTGTCTGTTCACTGGGTACAACATGCGTGACCCATAACACCTACGCTATTTTTCATTTCTGTTGCCGGGCTCTGTAACTGCATCCTCTTTAATCTCAGATGCACCCGAAGTCATTTTGTTCTAGAACCGGGTCTGATCTGATTGGTCACAGGTGTCTTCGCATTCTGAGCTCAGGCGATTACCGTCTGTCAGTTTTGAAAGATGTGTCACTAGATCATTTGTGTGTGTAATGTTTTTCAAAAAGTGTGAAGCTGAGAATGTGTGTGGAGTCTGGGTTGGCTCTTTGCTTTCATTTTGAATTGTAGTGAGTAAGCAATTGCAAAAAAAAAACTGTAATGTTTGAATAAAACGTGCACACTTTAAGCGTGGGCTGTCCCGTTGTACTTATCGTGAAAATATTCAAAAATGATAAATGAAGAGAGTTAAGTCAATTAGATGATTCATCTAATAAAATTAAAATAGAAAAGTATAGTATTTGCTTCAAGCAGTGAACACACACATGCTATTTCTACAATTAGGTATACCGTTTATATTCTAAATATGTAAAAACAAGAATTTACACAATAAATATGAACACACTACTCGTGCTTTAATCCCTTTTCCATAGGTGAGGTTTGTAATTGATCCAGTTCACTACGGCTTAATGTGGCCTGTTAGGCTTGAGTAATGAGTGGCAGGCCTATCAGCATAGACTGTCCTTTTTTTAATGTAACAGCTAATTAGCATTGGCCATATCAGCAGCATAGAGCTTATCCCCTAGCAATGCAACATGGGTGATGAGGGAACAGAGCAAGCTACACCTGTGTATATCACTGTGTGTGTGATTGGCAGGTACAGTAATTTTCCTCTTGTAATGATGACTGCAGCTCATAGACATGTAATGTAGATTAAGACATGAGTTCAAGACAGAAGCCTGTAGGGACATCCAGAGTCTGCAAACGCAACGCATAAGAATGCTTCGTGTCTCACAAAGACAAACTGACATAAAGGAGAAACTTGGTTCACAGACTCTGCCTAAAGTCACACATTTCTCTGTATGTCCCTTAAAACTCTGTAAAGGCATGGAAATGCGTGATGGCACCTCATGTCTCTGTTTGATAAAAGAAAAAGCCTTCAATGTTTCCCTGGCAGAAAGGTAACACTGACCTTCCTGAGGAATTGAAGGCTGGAGGATTAACATTCACAGACAGAAACATCACATTCATTCTCTCGTAAGAAGACATTGGAAAGGAAGAGATTTTATACCCTGTGTGTAATGTGTGTCCTTGTCTTTGAGCATTTTAAGTATCATTTGTGGCATCTCTGTTTAAATATTTATTAACGCTGTGTGTATCTTCGTTTAAAATTGCAGGATTCAAAGACAGGATTCAGGGTTGACAACTTGAAAGTGTAAAATTGTGATATAAGTTAAAAGCACTGTGTGTGTGTGTGTGTGTGTGTGTGTGTGTGTGTGTGTGTGTGTGTGTGTGTGTGTGTGTGTGTGTGTGTGTGTGTGTGTGTGTGTGTGTGTGTGTGTGTGTGTGTGCGTGTGTGTGTGGACGTGTGTGTGTGTGCGTGCGTGCGCGTGCGTGTGCGTGTGTGTGCATGTGTGTGTACTGTAGAGACAGAGACAGACAGAGGCTGAAGGTAAGTGGTTGAAGAAAAGCAATGTTGCAGCTGATGGATAGACCGAGATGAAGAGACAGAGTGAGAGAGTTTGTCTTGGCTTTACAGAAGACAAAGATAAACAAACATATACAAACTCATTTAAAATAATAAACAAAACAAAAGAAAACAAAAAAACAAAAATAATAATAATAATAATAATACATGAATAAGTGGATTCAAGAGCTCACTTTAAACCAAAACGTATTTGTAAAATGAGCATGCACCATCCTATACAACACACATACATACACCTGTTTCTATAGAGTGCTCACAGGGACCATGCACCAACCAGATGTATACATACACACATACAAAGATAAACTAGCAACCAAAGGCACGAGAGAAAAGCAATGTCTTAAGACCGCTTTTAAAAGAGCTTAACGTTTTTACAGACCTCAGGTCAGCAGGTAGTTTGTTCCACAGAACTGCACCATGGTGACTAAACGCACCTTCACCAGATTTGGTCTTGACTTTTGGTAGATTCAGCAGACCCATACCTGCTGATCTGAGGGACCTTATTGGGCTGTATTCAGTGAGCAAGTCCGAGAGATATTGAGGTGCCATTCCATGTAATGTTTTGTAAACCAGAAGTAATATTTTGAATTCAATTCTTTAGTGAACCGAAAGCCAATGAAGGTTTTTTAGGATTGGTGTAATGTGTTCTATCTTCTTTGTCCCAGTCGGCACTCTGGCTGCTGCGTTTTGGATGAGTTGGAGTTTCTTTATTGATTTTTTGGGAAGTCCAGCATAGAGGGCATTACAGTAATCTAGTCTGCTGGATATGAATGCATGGACCAGTTGTTCCTTCTTCTGATGCTGCACAAATCATACACACCCACACTTAAAAAAGTAAAAAAGTAAAATCTATAAAATCAATTAGTTGCAACAAGGTGGAAACTTTGCTAGAAACAATTATTTTATAATTTGCAGTGACTTTACATCAGGGTTTGTAAAAGCTTGAGGACAAATAAAGAATTTCAAAGTGTAAAGACATGAGATGCGCTGTCACATCTTAACAACACACAGATTAGCCAATGAGAGGGGCATATGAGAAAAGCGAAAGTGTGCTTCAGCCCCCTCATAAGGAGATCCTGATGTGTTAGTGTTAGTGTTGTCTGTTCAAGCAAATGTTGCTCCTCCTTGTTTTGGTCCTTGGGAGGTCACAGATGTAATTTAAGAAAGACGTCATGAAAAAATGTAATGTTGAACAGAACTCTACATCACTGACACACCTTTTGACATACTGGATGAAGGCACTGTTGACTGGCCCATTACTTGTCTTTGATAATGTTTTTAAGAAATACAAAAAATGGCTGATCTTCTAGAAATTTCAAAAATCCATATTCATGTTTTGATGGATAATTCGTAAACATGACTCGAGCTTCTTTGAGAGAAACAGACACAGTTCAAATGTACATAGACAATGTGTTGTTTCTGTTACTTGTTTTTTTCCCAAAGCAGTGAAACTCAGATATATTATTTGATTGTCCTCCTTTTGGCAGAAAATGGTGACAGGCTTACCCCCACAACCATTGTGAAGGATTACAAACTATCTGCATGGCTAAATTACACAATGGCTTCTGAAAAAAACAAACATGGACCGTTTAAATCTCTTAATACAAACTGTTAGGAGGTCTGGCTTCCTTAGGCAGACATGCATAGAAAAAGAGAGTCCATGGAAATATTTTGTGATCCTATCATGATAAATTCACATAAATCCAATTTTGATGTGCTTGCAGTTGTTTCTTTACACACTGACTGAAGCGTTTCAAGGCTGTGAGACATCTGCATGAAAGCACGGCCCTGGAGAGAATTATTTAGTTTGAACACAACCAGTGAAGCCGGAATTAATATTTGGGTCTGCGTGCATGTAAGTGTGTGTGTGTAAACACATGCTTGATCTACTGCTGCTCTTTTATTAGCTTCAAAGGGCAGGCAGACACCCGAGAGAATATACACAGGGACAGCAAGAAACATCACTTATACAGATGTGCATACACTGACAGAAATCAGTCCCTCCAGAAGGTTGTGATGTTGCGATCACAACAATGAATGCAATTCAACCAATCCTTATGTTTTCTGCACAAACTGAACTGCAACTTTTCAACAAACTTGACCAATAACCTCTCTAGTGCCCTCGCTCGCATCGCCATGGATGTCCCCAAATCAAGTTCCCCTCTTTTTATCAAAATATTAATCCCCTTCTGTTAAATATATGTCTTATATTAGTTGAACTCTGTGTGCAAATAGTTTTTTTTAATCCCCCATTCTCTTATCAGTGGATATATGCTAGCCCTGTATACATTGCCAAGCCAAGTGAAACTTGCATTAAACATTTTGAGACAGCAGCAGCAAAATCAAGCTTTTGAGTCCAACACAATCCCAAAAAAAGCCTGCAGGATCCTGATTGTGCTCCAGTAGGAGCCCCACCAGATTTTTGACATCTGACAGGATGTTTTCATCCTTTGATATTATTGAAAAATTATCATTTTGCGTCATATGAAGTGAGGATAAATAATATTTTCAAAATATCATTCGACTAATGCCATATATCAAACCTCAAAAATGTATACCGCCCCTCTCCCTCTGTGATTTGTTTCCTCCAAATGTCACTGCATAACATCGTTTACTTACAGACTCTGACACACAAATGACAGGTAGCAAAGACTGGCTGAAGGGGCTGCAGAGCATCAACCCTTTTTGGCATGTGTAAACATGAAATGTGACGAATAATACTTCATTTTTCACCTACCTTTATTTGGGTGGTTCAGCCCTCTGCCTCGCAAGCTACAGTTAGTTATGACAAGGTAGCAGTCTGTTCAATGTTAATAAAGCAAGTTCAGAGCTGCTTGAATCTTAATGGAAGTCAGAGATCAGGCAGGTAATTTTATATCAACACAGAGAGAAAAGGGAGCAAAAAGCTTAACTCTATGTAATAGTTTCAGATCAGCATGCAGAGGTAAGTATCTTCCTTCTTTGAAAAACTGAGGAAAAGCTGCAGCTGCAGAGGCTGATAAGCAACAGGTAGGTTTATTTTGGTAAGATAATTGGCCATCTAACATCATAGAAATATCAATTCAGTGGTGAAAAAGGACCCAGATGCAGAAAATGGCATAATTCTTCCATTTTTGTTCTTTCTTAGAGGGACCCCCTTGACCCCACTCTAAATTTGCCCCCTCGGGCCTTTGGCCTGCATGATGCCCCTGCCTGGAGGGACCGAGGAAATAAACTCGTCAGAGAGCCATTACACCTACAAGCCAGAGTCTGGGTAGACAATTTATCTCAAACTAAAATGAATGCATCACTAACACTCTGAGACACTGCTTAATCATCTGCAAATGAACAGCCAGAATGAAAGGACAAGAGGGAGAAGAGAAATGTGAATTTAATAATCCTGCTGTAGAGACAGACAGATATTATATCCAGTCAACAATCACGTACAAGCAAAGTGACCATGCTCTTGTAACAAATTAAATGACTTTAATGATAAATTGACATCACAGCAAATCATCATTCCCCAACTGGAGATAAATGAAGCACAACTAGCTTAGTGCTAAAAGGAGAGACACATGGTGTGCGGTATTATTGGCATCTCTAGGTCATCATTTAATGAGCAAAACTGCGGATTTAGCATTTGCAGGGATGCGTGGCTGTTTTCAGAGGACAGAGGGAAATACTATTAGATGAGAAAGTTATTGAAATAAATTAAAAACAACTGGTTTCAAGATAAGGAAGGAGAAAGTAAAAAAATGATGAAGAATTCATGTATTCTATCAGCCAACATCTTGATGAGCCACATATAACCTTTAAAGAAGTTTGCAATCGTCTCAAAAACTTGAAAGTCACAACATTATTTTATTCAGGAAAGTAAAAGATTACCTCGAAGCACATGTCAAGATCAAGTATTGCTTTGTTGTCCTTTAGCAGAGAGAACAGCTGTTGATGTTGTGCGCCACAGTCGCTGCCTGCTGGGCAGCAAACAGAAAAGGACAAATTCATGTTTATTCACGCCGCCATTAGGAGGGAAAAAAACACAGACAAAAATGTGCTCGAATTTAATGTGTGTATATGTGCACTGAATACATATACACTTTGACATGCTCAAGGCATGCTAATTTGGCCCACGCTAACACTGAGACACAAAGACTCTGCTAGGAAAGGAGTTTGATGACCAGCTGAGGATGTTAAAAGGCATACACACACACACACACATATAGTTAACATACACAGACATTTCCTCCCTGGAGAGCTGTGTTTGTAATCTGTCAGGTGCTGGGAAGAAGCAACACATATTTCATCTAATCTAAATAAGGTTTTATCGCTAATCTGCAGACGCGGCTGCAGAGCCGCCGAGCGAGATTGGATAGAGAGTGAACTTTTCTTGTCAACTCTGATAATCTTCTTTGGTACAAGTTGGATTCGATGTATTTTAATTTTTTCAAACTGCAATACATGTATGTGAATGCATACAAGTAATAATAAAGATCTGTTTTCTAGCAGTATGGTGCTTAAAAACTAATAAGGACTTTTTGTTCTCCTTTTCAAAGTAAAATCTGAAAATCACAAACTACATGTAGAACATGACCCCTTCTGTTCACATATCATTTTCATTCTAACGTGCAGATAATAACAGCTGTGATTAGCTTTTGCCTCCCACGTACCTCTAATAGACGTTTTGCATGAGTCACATTTCCTCCTTTTCTCTCCTGTCTTTTTACCTGATCAAGCGGGATTACTTAAAGCCTCCACTTGAATGTGTTACTGTAATAGGAATAGCTGTTGTTGTTATGTCTCTTGTCAATCTGCCATATTGCTGCTCAGTAAGTAATCGCACTGCTTAAACTAGATCATTTAGACTTTGTTCTAAATCATCTAAAGCCTCTGAATGACTCGAGAGCTGCATCAGGAGACTTCTAATGAGTCTGAATCAAAAATCCATTGTTTATGATGCTGGAAATCTGAACTTGCATGAATGATTTAGACTTTATTAGGGGAAAAATGAGTTCACGCCCAAATATCTCACTGAGACCCACATCAGTTTGGCTGACTATTTTAACTAACAGATAAAGAAGCAACAACAACAGAATCAGTGACACAACAACAATGGTAGGGGCACTTTAAATATTCATTCCATGACATTACTCTAGCCAGCAATGTTTCCCACAAGAATAGTCACACAGTACGTTCCCTTTGGCTCTGTTTGACACTGCTGCTGACAGAATGTGAGAGTATTGGTGTATAAATATTTCAAAACAGTAGAATTATATTCAGAATGAACTGATTTACTTTTGTAATGTGCCAGCACGTGTTCTTAAATGTGTTTGTTCGAATAAACATGGAACCATGAAATGGCATTTCTGATTAAATAACATCGCCTTGGGTGCATAAGTGTGTGTACAAAGGTAGCATGGTGTGTGTGTGTGTGTGTGTGTGTGTGTGCGTGTGTGTGTGTGTGTGTGTGTGTGTGTGTGTGTGTGTGTGTGTGCGCGTGTGTGTGTGTGTGTGTGTGTGTGTGTGTGTGTGTGTGTGTGCGTGTGCGTGTGCGTGTGTGTGTGTGTGTGTGTGTGTGTGTGTGCGTGTGTGTGCGTGTGTGTGTGTGTGTGTGTGTGTGTGCACCATTAGCAGGGTAAAGAGTGGCCTCTCTAATCTACTTTCTCCTAATTAAAAGCCTGTGACTAAATGGACCAGTGCTAGAGTTGTCTGCGGGGGAAATTAAATAAAAAAAAACAAGAGATGATTAGACGACAGAAGAAAGAGGGAAGTGGTGGAGCAAAGAGGGACAGTCGGATGCAGGATGAAAGGCATGGGCGATGGAGAACAACAGTGGTAGGGAAGAGGGAAAGAAACAGTGGTGGGAGGTAGAGGTTGAGACAGTAAAGTCACATAGGAGGAGGCCTAAAAGGGTTAAAAGGTGCAGTGGGAAGTCTCAGAAACAGATAGAGGAGGTAAGAAAGGAATTGAGAGATGAAGAGAGGATGTTGAAAGAGTCATGGGGTTCAGCGATAGACCAAATGAAAAATACATGCGAGAAAGGAAAAGGAAGAAAGAGTTGGTTCAAAGAAAAGGTGGGAGAGTAAAAGAGATCAAAGGCAACACAGGTATAATAAGACAATTACTTTCTAGGCAGAAATTCAGCTCTGTGGGGAGTACAATTAACATTCATACATTTTATATGATTTACCAGATCCAATGTCGAGCAGGTCCAAAGTCTAAGCATTTAAGCATGTGTGCTAATTAGTGATATATACAGTCAAAGCTGAGGCTAATAGGAATTTTATACTTTTCAGGTATTTGATCATAAATAAAAGTATTACACAAATTCAAAGTCTGCAATACGTGTTAAGTATGTGCAGTAAAGAGACTGTAATAGCTCATATAGAACAATAGAACAGCCAAACATTTTCTATAGATTGTATGAGCTTCAGTACATTTGAGCAACAATACTTGTTGTTTGTGCTCTAGTTGGTGTGTTCATGGACTGTTAAATGTAAAGTACATTGGAAGAGTAACAACAAATCTCGAAACTGATATGAAATCACTGATATGTATCTGCAAAGTGAATCACAATTTTTGTATAAAAAGCTTTATTCTTAAGGCATCATAATTATCCATAGTGAAATTCACAGCTATCAATCACTTATTCGTGAATTCTGAAATAAAAATGTCAGCCAGCTGATGGCCCTACAGATACATAAATAGGATTGATAATCTAAGGAACTTTTGTCCATCCTCTGAAGACCATGAATATCTTAAGCCTGGCTCGCACTGTAGGATAATCGGGCCGATTTGAGTTCTGATTCCCCCTTCCTGACAGATTATCTTGTAGTGTGAGTGGTAAAAAGATCCAATCTTACTGTCACATATCTGCTCTGAGATTTATATCAAACATGTTTGATATTTAGGATTTAAAATCTTGAAGACTAAGTCGTCAAAGAGTCTGGCGGAAATCGTGTGTGACTGGTTCCAGGGCCAAATTAGTGGACTGACCAACTTTGCTTGGCTTAAAAAAGAAGACATTATAAATCACTGAGAGAGAAATGTAGACATATTATTTGAAAATAATAAGAGGAGAAAAGACCTTGAGATCAAAAGAGAGCCAAATGCTGTTACATTAAAAGCTTGCTATCTAAAATGTTGAATCACTTCCACATCAGAACAGTAACAGGGAGACAGATAATTAGACAATGGAAGAACTCGTATTTTGATTGGATCAAAGACAAGAAAATATGCACCGCAAAGAGCTTGTGCCCTGCAGCAAATAAATCTGAATTCTTAAGGACGCCCTTTACAAAGCTTTGCATCCATTAAAAAAGAAACAGAGAGGATAGGGAAGAGAAGAGAAGAAAGCTATAGATTTAAAGACAAAAGAGATGATGACAGAGAAACTATGCGTACAAGGAAAGACAAGAGTGTTTGATAATCCCTGCTGAATCAGCAGATTGATTTTGTCTGAATGTAGATTCACAAGTTAATTCTCTGAGTTTAAAGTCAACAGAACTTTTGCCTACAGAAAATGGCACATACGAGAAATGATTACTTGTTCCATTTAGTAAAAAAATAAAAATCCAAATCTCTATCTCCCAGGTCTTAACGGTCTTACCTGAAAATAAAATAAAATATACATAATATAAATGAGATAAGGAGAATGTAAGTGGGTCCTTCATTCAGAGTGCACGAAGGTGTAATGAGTGAAGTAACAACAGCAGCCTGACAACGGACAGACAAGTGTGACCGCTTGCAAGAAGAATTTCACCATCTTCATGTACAGCATGTATTTATTTGGTGCCAATCATACTACTCTACAAGCCAGAGGGAGATGAATCATTAGCTGGTCAATAGTTGTAATGTGATCACTAGCTGTTGTTTTCCCATTTGTTTGTCTCGGGGAGGGAAAAAACTAAACTTTTTGGATCATTCAGCAGCAGTTTGGTTCTGGGCCAAAAAAAGCTTTCTTCTTTTCTCTTTATGTTGAGTAAATTGTATTGTTATTCATACAGTACATTCAGCCTTTCCTTATGGCTTCTTTATTCTTTATACATACAGTATCGACACATCCGCCGAACAATTTGTGGGCACCGCCATCCTTAAGGTGGACGCCATTACTGAGCTGACAACTCAGCGTCTGCTGCTGCCGGTTACTGTGACAACAGCATTCATAGTTGGATTTAAAACGTCAGACAACTGCTAATGAAGGTACCTTAATCAGTCGACATGAGCATTGTTTAGATTTTTCATATTAGATATCGTTAACAACAACCTGATTACATGATGGAGAAAAAAAGAAAAATCTTCTGCCACATATTATGTGATAAAGTGCTGTGTAATATAACGTTATTCTACAAGCTAGGTAGCTTAATCAATGAACTGATGATCACAGACTAGTTGCATGTGGATTATATTTCTATATATATTAATCAAGCATTTTGTGTTTTTGTTGTTGTTGTTGTTTTTGCAAATGCAACTGGTTTATAATGATTACATGCAGCTCTTACCTGATTATGCACGCTGTAGAGACGCATCATATATAAGATTATTTCATGAATTGCCCAATGACGACAACTAAATACCACCTACAGGTCACGCAGAGAGGGCAGAATTAGAAATAATTGACCTTTTTTATTTTCATAGTACTCTCACAGGCGCCAAGAGTTGGTGGAGCTGCAGGACAGAATGACACATTTGAATTCTAATATCTTTCAATGTGGAGTTTCACCCCCCTTAAGCCCCACGGTCTTCTTTTTTTAACAGACATGTATAACATATTATATGTATAGGGTCGTTGTTGAAAGCTACAGTATGAACTGGTCACATGCTTTGTTGTCATTGTAATGGACTAATCAATTACCAATATGTTGTATTTTATAGCCTTATAAAGACATGTGTGCCTTTAGCATTAGGAATAATGAAACATCTATTACCCAATGTGTTACAGCTGTATGTGTTCACTGTATCTGAATCAGAAACATTGGCATAAGCACTTGTGTTTAAAATCCTCAGTTTCATTGGCCAAATGTATCCCTGCAGCAATGTGCCATGTGGGGCATTATACATTGAACTCATATGGAAGACAGGACAATATAAATTGTCATTAAATAAACCATTGACTTACTTCTGAAAATTACACTGCCCCACATCTCTGCATTGCTTTAATCTTTTATAAGGTTAGTGGTGAGCACCCTAAAGAACTGGACCCTGTCTGCATCAGCTGAAACTTTCATTAGTTCATTTCACACTCTAAGAGATGCTTGACATATGACCAGAATCTGAAATATTTTCTTGTGATACCGAACCTTAGAAAGTTCAGTATTCATTCCCAGAGAAAGTCCATTGTCAGCTACCCTGCCATGCAAGCTTTAATAAGCTGACTGCTGGTCTCTTGGGCTGCTGAGCTGACAAGTTCATTCACAAATCAGCACTTATACCCGCACTTTAAACCCTGACTACCTCAAGGATGCTTAACATTAGGGACCTTCTCCTTTATTGTACATAAGTATGTGTGCTGCCTCAAGAACAATTTGGGTAGCTGTGATCCAGAGTGGAGGGAAAAAGGCATCCGAGAAGAGGACTTTTTGTTTGAATTGAAAAAACTTGAACCCACAAGAAAAAGCCCAATTAAAGCCAAACTACTTCTTGAGAGCAGCTTGGCTTTCAACATTTGTGAAGAACCTACATTTTAACTTCATGAATGTGAAGTAGGGAACAGTTAGAAAAGACTTTCCCAGGATAGATAAAGTTTAAAGAACTGCAAAATAGGTCACTGACCTCTTACCACAGAGGCCCAAAAGAGAAATATAGTGTATATACTTCAGACTAATTAGAATGCATGAAGGATTTTGCATTGCATATCTTTGCTTCAAATTCAACCAGACAACATTTATTATACTTTGAAAGTTATTCAACACATGCCACGTTTCATCATTTTTAATCCCAAATGAATTATGCACGTCCAAAAACAATGTTTATTAGATAACATTTTCAATGGTGATTATTCCTTTATGGTTCAAACATATTGTCTGAATATGTCTGTGAAAAAAGGGATTAGAATATTGTAATATTGTTTAGTCAATGAGTCTCACAAAGGTTTGTACTGCAGGAAATAAAGAGTTTGTTGCCACATAAACATTACACTGAATCTACTCCCACTGAACAGATGTCTAAGAAATATTGGAGCCAACTGATTCTGCTTAGCTCACTGTGAAACTGATTCAGAAGGTGGAAAGACTACAGCACTGATGTCTGTGACAGGAGATAAAGGTTCTATGTTATCACTCTTTTTTACAGGCCTTATGAGTGTTCCTGACGTTTGCTTTGGTAAAAGACAGGAGTGACATTAAATTGTTGTTTTATACTGTTTTTTTCTCAGTAATTCTTGGAGTTTCTTCAAGTGTCTGCTTGTCTACTCTGTGAATCTAAATGAATAAAGTAGGCTTAACAGTGTCAATGAGTTATCTGGTTATAGAGATCAAAAGTAAAAGAGCAGAGCAGCAACAAAAATGACGGATGTTAGAAGGATCAAGATCTCATGAATAAAAGTTAAAACTTAAGTTGTTACCAAGTAATTTGAGATATTGGGACTGCAGAGATAATGAGGAATTACTGAAGAACAGAGTAAACTGTAAAAAGTAAATGGACTTGAGCTTGTAAAGCACTTTTCTAATTTTCTGAATACTCAAAGCGCTTTTACATCGCAGGTCACACCTACACATTCACATGCATTCCCACACTGATGGCAGAGGCTGCTATGTAAAGTTACCATCAGTATTAACTAATCCCATTCATGCATATGTATATGCCGCAGACGAGGCAGCGTACTTGGGGCTAAGTGTCTTGCCCAAGGACACATCGGACATGTGGCTGCAGGAACTGGGGATCGAACCCCTGACCTTCCGGTTGAGAGACGACCAACTCTACCAACTGAGCCACAGCCATGTGGAAGTTACTTTTTTTAATGACTCATAAGGAAATGATTAGCTCAAAATGTATGAATCAGAATCAAAACGACTCTCTTCATGAGTCTCTTTTTAACTATAAATCAGAATAAATTGTCCTAATCACTGTACTAACTCAATTATTGCTGTTTTTGAGCTTTAAAGTTAAGTGATGATTTAAACTGATTCATAACAAAGCAGCCCCTTAACACTTGGCCTTGAATTGATCATCACTTCTCCTTTTTGCACAAACCAGCATACTTGCATTAAGTATATGTTTTCTCTTAGTCTGTTTCTTAGTATTTAATGTAATTTCCTCCACTTAATTTTTTTCAGAAACACATTTGTAATGAATTACTGATCATAAGATCATCAAAGAATGTGTCACTCTATCTGTATTTACCAGAGATTTCTTCAAGCAGATGACGACAGTGCAAGATTTCCACTTCCTTTTAAAATATTCCAAATAGCTTGATAATAAATAAAGAAACAAACAAAGTTTTTACAGCCATCCATGACAAAAAAGCTAACCGTTAACATTTCATGAACGGATGCCCTTCAGGCTGTGCTGTATAACGTTAATGTATACATAAGGGAATCCTACACTTCTTATAATCCTGACTCTCTGGTTCACTCACAGAGAACAAACCTGTACACAGCTTAGAGATAAAAGAGATTAAAGAGAGCGATGTAGCAAAAGAGTCCTGGCCTGAATGCTTGTCCTTGTCTGCGCCGCCTCAGACTGTGTTTGCATGCTATCATGAACTGCAACATATTTTGAATAGTTCCTTGCAAAATGATTTGAGAGCCCGGGCACAACCTGAAATTCTACAAGGATGCTTTTTCTAATAAGTTGCCTTCAGAAATTCTTCGGAGGAATATCTCCACTTGCCATGCTTGACATTAAAATATGGATGTTGGCACTGCAGGCGGATTACACACACACAGTCGCACACACACTGGCTCACACACATATGTACGAAACACAGAAATATATGGGACAGAACATGAGTAAATAAAGGATTGAAGTGAATTAATTATTCAAACCATGCAGCCACTTACTGGACACTTTGTTAGACACACATACAGACACTCCCATTTATCAGGATACTGTAGAAGTAGGCAAGACTATTAGTTATAATGTCAATATCACTTAGACACTCTTTCTATCCAGATAAATTATGTAGAGCGTGCACTTTATAAATCATGGTGATAAACTGGCTCTGTTACAAGTTTAACTTGTAATGGAACAAAACTTAAGGGGTCATGTGCACTCTCCCTCAGCTTTATTTTGCGTGCATTCAAATATAAATACAGCTCCTCTAATCTTTGATCAATGTTCCATGATATTTTGGAGTTTCCACATGAGAGCATCCGTCAAAAGGAGGACGATGAGCCTCTTCATCAAAAGTACATCCTGGATAAGTGAAGCCACTTTTTAGTTTAAGTTAAACTGCATTTTTTCTCATTTTCCTGCAGCAACATTTGAGTTTTCAGTGTGCTGAATCAATATCTTCAGTCTCATACCCTCTGGTTCCTCATGAATCACTGTGAGTGACTACATGCAATCCCATTATGTGGAAATATGCAATGCAACTCATTATGGAAGTCAAGGGAGTCCTGGCAAGGACAGCAGCATACAATTTTCTCATGTAGAACAAACACCAGACTATAGCAATCAAAAACAATACCAAACAGTGAGTGTGTTTACATGGACTTGATTATCTGGGTTTTGATCTGGGTTTTGAAGTATCCCGTTTTTGTGTTTGTGCATGTAAACATTGTATCCTGCCCTTATCCAGTTTTTAAAAACCTGACTTTGTACCTAGAATATTCCAGAAGAAAATGGGACACTGTGGCATGTATACGCCTTAACCTGGTTTCTGACAGCTGCAGACCTGCGCAGGCAGACGTCACTTCAGCCAAGTGACGTCTCAGCGTAAAAAACATGGCAGCGGCAACAAGAGAAGAGCGTCTTACTTCTGGAGCGACAAAGAAACTGAGTTTTGTCTTTTGGTAATGAAATAATTGAATTTAATTGGCAGTTTAGATGAGAGAATCCATTGAAATGCTGACCTATTTAAGTCTGTGGTGAACAGGCTACAGGATGTCGTTTCCCAACATGTACGGTGGAGCAAGTCCGGTCAGGTTAAAAAGTACTGAAGAAACATTACTAGGTAGAATAAACATCACAGGCACCTGCACAAATAAGATACCCGGATAATAGGATTAATCATGTATACAGGGATATGATTAACCAGGTTTCTCTGTGTTCATGTGAACACCATATCCTGAACATGATCAAAACCAGGATAAGGCTCGTAACTGGGATATTCAAGTCCATGTAAAAAACACTCAATGAAATAGAAGCAATAAGAAACATGTGCATTCACTGGTCAGGTAATTCTCAATCCTGATTTAATAGTCTTCCATGCTAATAAGATAATCTATTATAAAGTTAGCCTGTACTGCAGACCAAAATCAGGAAGCAAAACATTCAAAGCACATTTGAGACAGGGCAAGTTTGAGGAACAATGTGTGACCTTTTAGTATTCTTAGAATTCAGTGGAGACCATAAGAAAGGTGTCCACGCAGTATGGCCTCGCAGAGAAAGATGTTCCAGTGCTCAATGTCACAGTTATATAAGGAAGGCCAACCAGCTTTCTCATTCAACCTGCAATTGTGTGTGTGGAAAACCAAACTAGATACAAATTGCAACACCTAATGATTATCTCAGTCCAACATTTCACTGAGGTTTAGGTATCATGCATGTAAGGATGTACTGTAATTACACCAATACCTCATAATCATGTGCAATACTCCAGCACTTTTAGACTTTAATACGCCGGCACTTTACCTCCCGTATAAGCACTTCCAGCACTTAGTGCACTTACTCTGAAGGTCACTTCATCCTGGTTTGTTTTGAACAACATTGCCACTTTTATCCATGTATATATGTGTCTCTGTCAACACATATACCATTTATGTTGTTATTTGGTTTTTGCTTGTCATTGTGGTTATATGTAAATGTGTATACATGTGAACCACCAATCTGCCGAGGGACTATAGATGGAAATTACAATCTGGCATGTGAACATGTTTGTGTTCATTAATGTTCACTGTCCCTATTTTAAATAAATACATATGGAATTACAGCACAGTCAATTACTGATAAAAAACTTTTTTCATTTTTTTTTTTTACTTCGGGGAAAAGTAAGTGGCCTAATTACGAATGCACGATTATTGAGACAGTTGTCTGTCATCTCCGGAAGTGGACCTTGAATGTGGTAACTGCAGTTCCCCATTCAAAGTTGGGGACTTGTGCGTTGTTAGCCAGTGGTGATATTGGGGACTTGTCTAGAGTCTTGGAACAGTTGAATTCCTTCATGCTGGATAATAAATATATTATTAACTGAAATTGGATACAATGTTCGAGTTCTGTCCGTTCTCGATGACACATTGGATGAAAGTGTCAGTGACCTCTCAGGTGTGTTGATGGAACACCAATTTTTCAATCCCCCCTGTCTTACATCTCTTACAATATATTTAAGTAAGAAGTGGATCTTCATGAGGAAAGAAATCTAAGCCTTGCTGAAACCACAAAGAATTTGCAGGACTACAATAAAGATGGCACAAAGAAGAATGTGTATCTTAAGATAATAAAAAGCAGGACCTCAGAGCAAATAGATAGATAGATAGATAGATAGATAGATACTTTATTGATCCCGAGGGAAATTCAAGGCATCCAGTAGCAGTATACAAACATGTAAGACACATAGCAATTGTTACCATAAACACCCGCTGTCCCCCCTCCCATACATATATTAACCCGACAACAAAGATTTAAGGAGCCCCTATAAAATTAAACCTGTGCAATTAAAAATAGACCTATACAACTTATATAATGAAATGTACAAACCTGTGCAGGAATAGAAATATATGTGCAATTTAAAAGAAACCTATAAACAGTGAAAAGCATCTGTAGTTAGACCTGTACATAAGAGATGGAGAGTGTTGACCTTCTGAGGGTATGTGTTACAGTAGTGTTTAAGATGGAGGTAGTGCAAGGAGTGTGAAAAACAGTCAGTGCAGACATTTAAGGTGCAAAAAAATAAATAAATAAAGTGATGGTCAAATGTGAAAAGCAAAAATATGTGAAAGCAGACATTAAACAGTCATTAAACAGTCAGTGCAAACATTACAGTGATTGTCAGATGAGCATTAAAGTGTCCAACTAGAGGCTGACTCTTAGGACAGCAGTACAGATGAAAAAATGTGTCCATGAGTCACTGAGTGCTTTATCCTTGCCGTGACAGTGAGATGTTGTACAGTCTTATGGCCAGGGGGACAAAAGAGTTCTTAAGTCTGTCCGTGGAGCACGCTTGTGACAGCAGTCTGCCACTGAACATGCTCCTCTGCCTGGTGAAGGTGCTGTGCAGAGGGTGGTGGGTGTTGTCCATGATGGAGAGCATTTTGTCCAAAGACCTTCTCTCTGCCACCGTCACCAGAGAGTCCAGCTCTGTGCCCACCACAGAGCCAGCCTTCCTCACCAGTCTGTCCAGCCGTGCTGCATCTCTCTTCTTGCTGCTTCCTCCCCAGCACACCACAGCGTAGAAGAGGACACTGGCCACCACAGACTGGTAAAACATCTGCAGCAGCTTTTTGCAGATGTTGAAGGACCCCAGCCTTCTCAGGAAGTACAGACGGCTCTGTCCCTTCCTGCAGGTAGTGTCCATGTTTGGTGACCAGTCCAGTTTGTCATCCAACTGCAGCCCCAGATATCTGTAGGTCCTGACCACCTCCACGTCGACCCCCCCGATGGAAACAGGTTGCAGATGTGGCTTGTTCCTTCTGAAGTCCACCACCATCTCCTTGGTCTTGGAGGTGTTCAGCTGCAGATGGTTCGAACTGCACCACGTCACAAAGTCCTCAATCAGGCTCCTGTACTCCTCCTCCTGTCCATCCCTGACACAACCAACTATCGCAGTGTCATCTGAGTATTTCTGCATGTGGCAGAGCTCGGAGTTATACTGGAAGTCAGAGGTATACAGGGTGAACAAGACAGGAGAGAGCACAGTCCCCTGTGGTGCTCCGGTGCTGCTGACCACAGTGTCAGATGTGCAGTTCTTCAGTCTGACGTACTGTGGTCTCTCTGTGAGGTAGTCAGTGATCCATCTCACCAGGTACGAGTCCACCCTCATCTCAGTCAGCTTGTCTCTCAGTAGGAGGGGGTGGATGGTGTCAAAGGCGCTTGAGAAATCAAAGAACATGATTCTCATCGCGCTGCTCCCCTTGTCCAGATGAGAGTACGCCCTGTGTAGCAGATAGAGGATGGCATCGTCCACGCCCACCTTCGCCTGGTACGCAAACTGCAGTGGATCCTGCGCGTGGTCGACCTGGGGTCTGAGGTGATGGAGCAGCAGCCGTTCAAAGGTCTTCATGACGTGGGATGTCAGTGCAATTGGCCTGAAGTCGCCTGGTTCACTGGGGTTTTTCTTCTTAGGGACCGGGGTGAGGCACGAGGTCTTCCAGAGCACAGGGACCTTCCCAAGCCGCAGGCTCAAGTTGAAGACATGCTGAAGCGGCTCCCCCAACTCAGCAGCACAGGCCTTAAGCATCCTAGGACACACCCTGTCCGGGCCCGCTGCCTTCCTGGGACGGAGTCTTCTCAGCTCTATGCTCACCTGATCCCTGGTGATGGTGGAGGGGAGGGGGGTTGAATTGTCTGTGGAGATGGAGGGGGGTGGTGTTGTATTTGTCCTGGTGGCAGTGGGGGTGTTGTTGTTGTTGTTGGGGGGGATGAAGGTCAGGGTGGGGGTGTGAGGAGAGGTGCTGAGTGGGCAGTTACTGTTGTTGTTGTTGTTGGGGGGGATGTAGGTCAGGGTGGGGGTGTGAAGAGAGGTGCTGAGTGGGCAGTTACCGTTGTTGTTGTTGTTGGGGGGAATGTAGGTCAGGGTGAAGGTGTGAGGAGGGGTGCTGAGTGGGCAGTTACCGTTGTTGTTGTTATTGGGGGGGATGAAGGTCAGGGTGGGGGAGTGAGGAGGGGTGCTGAGTGGGCAGTTACCGTTGTTGTTGTTATTGGGGGGGATGAAGGTCAGGGTGGGGGAGTGAGGAGGGGTGCTGAGTGGGCAGTTACCTGCTGCAACGGCTGGGCAGTCAAACCTGTTAAAAAACAGGTTGAGCTGGTTGGCTCTCACAGTGTCCCCATCTTCTGTGTTGTTGTTTTTCTTCTTGCAGCCTGTGATGGTTTTCATGCCCTCCCAGACCTCCCTCATGTTGTTGTTCTGCAGCTTCTGCTCCACCTTCCTTCTGTACTCCTCCTTTGCCTCTCTGAGTCGGACCTTGAGTTCCCCCTGCACGCGCTTCAGCTCTGCCTGGTCTCCCTCCTTGAATGCCCTCTTCTTCCTGTTGAGGATGTCCTTGACTTCACTGGTAATCCAGGGCTTGTTGTTCGGGAAGCAGCGTACAGTTTTTGTGGGGACCACAACATCCATACAGAAGTTCATGTAGTCAGTAGTGCAGTGTGTGACCCCCTCAATATCCTCACCGTGTGGCTCCTGCAAGGCACTCCAGTCAGTGGTCTCAAAGCAGTCTCTGAGTGCCTCTTCTGCCTCAGGAGACCACTTCCTGAAGGTGCGTGTGGTTACTGGTTGCCTTTGAATCTGTGGCTTGTACTGTGGTTTCAGAAGGACCAGGTTGTGGTCAGACTTCCCCAGAGGTGGTAGGGGGGTGGCAGTGTAAGCGTCCTTCACATTTACATACAGGAGGTCTATTGTCCTGTTCTTCCTGGTAGGACAGCTTACAAACTGGTGAAAGTCCGGTAGTGTTGAGTCCAATGTAACATGATTAAAGTCCCCAGAGATGGCTATGAATGCTTCAGGGTGCTGTGTTTGTAGTCTTGCGATCGTGGAGTGGATGACGTCACACGCGGTGTCAGCGTGCGCCCGCGGAGGGACGTAGCAACAAACAACAATGGCGTGGGAGAATTCTCTGGGCATGTAGTATGGTCGGAGACCTACCGCTAGCAGCTCGATATCCCTGCTGCACGTTGCCTCCTTCACAGTAACATGTCCCTGGTGGCACCATCTGGTGTTAATAAACAGCGCCAGCCCTCCTCCTTTCCGTTTGCCACTGCGTTTGGTGTCTCGGTCCGCTCTCACTGTTGTGAAGCCCGGTAGATCCACGTTAGCGTCCGGGGTGTTTTGGGTCAGCCAGGTTTCTGTGAAGCACATTAAACTGCACTCTCTAAATGTCCGGTCATTCCTCACAAGGGCAGCCAGCTCATCTGTCTTGTTGGTTAAACAGTTCACGTTCCCCATAACTATCGCCGGAACAGAGGGCTTGTATTTCCAGCGCTTAGCCGCTAGCCTAGCCTTCACCTTGGCTCCGGCTCTGCAGCCTCTGTACCTCCGCCTCAGCTCCTCCGGTATGGGGTGAACGATGCCGGCTTGTCCCGTTGTTCGGAGTGAGAGCAGCTTCTCCCTTGAATAAACAAGTTTTCCACTGCTATATTCCCGAAAAGGAGAAAACGTATCCATAGGATATACAAAGTTCTACACCGTAAAGTGTACTACAAAGTTAAAGTCGGCATAAAACAACCAATAAAATACTAAAAAAACTAAAAACAAATACGACAGGGACGGAGCTACTGGAGCTACTGGATATGCGGCCACTCGCGTCGGCGCAGAAGTAACAAATCAAATCTGTACTGCTATGCCCTTCCCTTGACAGCAAAACCTTCTGCAAAGCAGGCAACTGAATCAGCTCGGAAAAATTCAAATTTTAAAAGTCACCGAGCTCTTAAACAGATCAGAAACACATTTGTCTTAGTTGTGGCTTGCTTCCCTCTCTCAATATTTTCACTGTGCTCAAGGATAGCAAGATGAGCCCACTCCCTTATTCCCATGGAGGACAATCCCATTTAGTGAGGTTTTTGATTGAAGCACTGAGGAATACTTCCAGCCCACCTGTTTGTAGTAAAAGGGAAAAAAAAAAGAAAAACTATATCAAACTATGAGCAATAGGGAATATGTTCTAATGTCGGGAAAGAGAAATATTCACACCAGCATGTTTGAATATAAGCTCCTCTCTTCCAGGTCCCTCAACAGTCTTCTATGTTGGCCGGTGAAAAACTCAAATATCTCTCCTTAGACACATCTTCATCTTCAGTTCTGCTTGTGTATAAAACAATTGAAACTCAGACAACATTGAAGTAAATAATCATCAAATCTTTTTGATTAGTCTTTGATTGTATCTCCATCCTGGTGTGCAAACTGTGTGGTTTCTCTTCTGGTATTAAATACATGGGCTCTAAATAAAGTGTTTTACATTCTTGTAATGACCATAAAGGGTTTCATTCCACATTTTATGACTCTACTGTGTGCTCGATAATAAGGAGCTAGGGCAATTAAGCCCTATGAGCTCTGTCGAGGGGCGTTGAGCATGTTCTGTGTTTCGTTTGAAGGGATTTATTAAACCATGTTTTGTCTAAAATTCACCAGTGTGTTTGTGTGCAATAGTGTGTAGAGACATTTGCATGCTCCACTTTTGTATACATTGATAAAGCTTGTATTTGATAACTCTATTATAACAATGTGTGTGTGTGTGTGTGTGTGTGTGTGTGTGTGTGTGTGTGTGTGTGTGTGTGTGTGTGTGTGTGAGTGTGGGAGGGAGGGAGGGTGTGTGCGTGTGTGTGTGTGTGTGTGTGTGTGTGTGTGTGTGTGTGTGTGCGTGTGTGTGTTCTTGTAAGTGCTGGTAACTTTGGTGTGTGTGTCTATGAGTGTTTGTGTACAAGTGAGTTTTTTGCATTTGTACATTTGGTCATTATTCTACACATAGGGGTTTTTCTCTGTCTGTTTTTATGTTCATAGAAGTAGTACATGTGTGTATGTGCTTCTGTTTATGAATGCAACTACTGTGTTTTTATGCATCTGCTTTTATGATGTATACATGCCCATGTATACGTGTCTATTAATGCCGACTATAGTTGACTTTATATACAGTGTGTGCATGGTGTGTATAAGTAGTAGAAAGGAGAACTGTGTCAGTGGAGCATAGAGAATCACAGGACAGATAAGCCTGTCATAATAATCCTCCCCTGCCTTGTGTATCGAGCCAGCTTAATACACCTACCTTCTGATAATCTTCCAAAAACATATCTGACAAGCATGCACACAAACAAACACAAATACACAAACTCACAGAGAGAAGCTGAACTCTTACTGCAGTCACAAAAATCAACAAAAACAAACCATGCAATAACACAGAAAAGAGCATTCATACCTGTTATAGTACCGTCAATAGAGAGTCAGCTTTTTTATGGTTGCAGCTGGTGAAGAACTATAAAAAAGAGACAAATGAATGAGTGAATAAAAAGTCAATTCTGTAATTGGTGGAATACTGTGCATTCCTTTAAGTAAAACCTTTTTATTGAACTCCCCGTTTTCTCTTTTAAAATGCTGAAAATGACACCAGTTTTCATATTTCTTTGTACTTGAGTTAGAGGAAGAGTTATTTTCTTTGCACACACAAACTAGCAAATGTTAAAGCCAGGAATTTGCATTAGGATTATGGTGGAAGTGGTGTGGTAAACTTTTTTAACACACAACAAAAATGACAACACATTCGCTAAGGAAAAAGACACTTACCATATTCTGCCATATCGTTCCGTGCTATCAGGTTAAATGAGTTTTGGTTGTGCATGCAGTGAAGAAGTATTAGTCAGGTGATTTTTAAACTCTGACCCTCATTATCAAGGCACCAGATAAGAAAAAAAACACCATTTTGGTACTGAACACTCGAGTTAACCCTTAAGTTTACCCTTAACCTCAATAACCAAAAATCCTGCTGTGTAGTACAGGCCTCAGGTGTCCTCGGAGCCGCAGGAGTCAGTATTTGACAACATAGGATGAGAACACATTGCTTTCCTCAAAATCCATGACACCCACCTCTTTGAGACTTTCCCGCTTTGTTTCCTGTCATAGTTACAATATAAGGTGGGACTAAAGAAAAATGAACCATTAGTTGTTTTTGGGTGGACTTAAAATGTAACTTTAGACCCTGTAAAAGAGATACACAAAAGAAAAAATCTTAACTACTAACAAGAACATCCTGATGTGTTTCATATGTGTTGAAACTGAAAACTGTGGTAGATGTTGTAATGATAAAAGGTATGAATTATTTTTGAGTCAATGCTCCATTTCAATGGTTAAATACATTCTCAATAATCAACTTTGCATCGTGCATTATTTCCCCACGATTTAAGCTGGTTTGTTTGTAATTGAAATGTATGAATATTGTGTAATTTAACAGTACACACACACACACACACACACGCACACGCACGCACGCACGCACGCACACACACACACACACACACGCACACAAACACACACCGTTGCCTTAAAGATCTCTGTTAACTACTGCTCACTCACGCAACGCAAGGACAACACATGAAACCATCCTCACAATACCCACATGTCCCTTTTTTAATACACACACACAAACACACACACACACACACACACACACACACACACACACACACACGCACACACACACACACACACACACACACACACACACACACACACATACACACACAGATGCTGAGCTCATTAAGAGATTCCCGGAGGCTAACCAAGAAAGGCTGGCTACTGTGAGAACATGAAGGAATCTGCCACTGCAACATAATGAAGAGTCTAGGTTTCTAAAAGATGATTGCTTTATTTTGACAACAAATACAAATATGAGCAGATAAATGAAGTGTTAATAAAGATAAAACAAAATTAAAGTCTTGAAATCTGTTTTAAGCACTATATTGCTTTCCATTTTCTACTCAAATGATCTATTGCTGTTAGAAAGCGTCACCAGGAACAGGACAGTGGACAGAATCAGAAATCAGGGAGAGAGAGAGAGAGAGAGTGGGGAATGACATGATGGAAAGGAGCCACAGGTCGGATTTTGAACCCGAGCCGCCCGCTTGGAGGGCTTTGGCCTCCATACATGGGGTGCGAGCACTAACCACTAGGCTACCAGCGCCTAGGATATTTTACTTATATCTGCAATATGAATAAAAATGTGTGATTCTAAGGTGGTTCTTGCCCTAAAAAAGTATATTTTTAGTATCACAGAGTAAACTCCTGCAGGCTTTAAAGTGGCTGTTAAAAGGATTTCTTCCTTCAAAGAGAATATACTTACAACTTTCTGCAATAACAAGTATTCACAGCAGGAAATTACCATGAAAAGAGCAATAGAACTGACTCTTTTTCTTTGAATTTGTATGCTTAGTATGTTCCAAAGACTCAGTTTAACTTAGATACATCCATACATTACTTCTGTCTGACTCTGAATGTAGCAGCTGAACTAAACTCAAAGTGCCACAGCTGCAAGACAAAGATGAGATCTCCCATGTTGGATTTAGTCTTGTGTTGATGCCTGTGAATGTAGAACTCAATTCAACATTGTATTAATTGCCTTTTTGACATTTCAAAGAGCAAAAGTTACTGCCATCTTTTTACAATATGGCTCTAAGACTTTTGGTCAGAACAGGCAGTATGTATCGACACACACTCAGACACACCTCCACAGTAAAACACTGGTCACGTCTCCCCCTGCCAAAGCTAATCCTCCTTCATCTGACATTAAGCCAGAGGATGAGAGGATGAAAAGGTAAGCAGGGGGATGAGCTGGAGAGGACAAAAAAAAAAGCAGGAAGACAAAAGGAGCAGAGAACAATGCTCATTGCCCTTCTCACCTTTGACCTGTGATGTCTGCGCTATTAGAGCACATCTGATGCTGAGATGCTGCCATTTTGAGCCAACATGTTTTACAATTACACACAAGATAAGAATTTGAACTTGTAAATTTTTTCGCTGAGAGAGTTGCATTGAAAAATATTTTCTATTACAAGCTTTCAGATTTAAAAGCACATAATGTGAATGTCTCACCTAAAGCAAAGTTGCACACACAGACAACCACATTTGTCAGACATACTGTCATCACACTTTAGCTGATGTTTTGGATAATGTTATTTTCAATTGTATACTTTAAGCACAGTAAACCACCGGTTTAACCAAGTGGCATAAAACATCATCACTGTGATGACACCATCTTGCCGTCTTAAACAAGCCTTTCATTTCTTCCCTCCTCTGTAATCACTTTGTGCAGAAAGAGAACAGTTTGCCCTCATTTTGATCTAATTATGTGTTTTCTAATTCCAAATGTAACAGTTGTTCATCAACTTTTCCCTCATCTTCTCTGCTCTCTTTTTTCCCCCATCTTTTCTCCCTCTTCAAGTCAAAGTCTGTATATCATGATAGATCAGACACCATCCCCAATAACACAACCAGAGGAGGTCTGTTTTTCATATGATAAATATGGCTTTTATCAGAACACACCAACAAGCACACACTCGAACACTCACTCATGGATACATTATCAGGACCACACCAGTTCTGGGAAACCAGCCCAATTGGACTAAAACCAGAAACTCTATTATAACAATGTGTGTGTGTGTGTGTGTGTGTGTGTGTGTGTGTGCGTGTGTGTGTGTGTGTGTGTGTGTGTGTGTGTGTGTGTGTGTGTGTGTGTGTATGTGTGTGTGTATGTGTGAGAGAGTGTGTGAGGGAGGGAGTTTTTGTGAGTGTGTGAGGGAGAGTGCGTGTGCGTGTGTGTGTGTGTGTGTGTGTGTGTGCGTGTGTGTGTGTGTGTGTGTGTGTGTGTGTGTGTGTGTGTGTGTGTGTGTGTGTGTGTAAGAAAAAGGGAGGGAAGTGAAAAGCACCTACTGTATGCCTTTGAAATAAGCCTTATTTCTCTGAAGTCTTTGGTATCTTTTCAATAAAACATGAATTGGCATGACTTTGTGCAGAATAAACATAACGATTATTGTTAAGTACATTCATGCATACATGAATATTAGGGCAGGTTCACCCCAAAAATCAGTTCCTTCTTCAGATGTAATGCTTAAATTTAGATTTTTAGGATTATGCGCAATCTGTCTCTCCAATTTCTGACAGAAATAAATAAAAATATATACATTTCAAGAATTTACCATAATTATTGTTTGATAAAATGATGCACCACCTAATTTACATTTACAACTGTTTTCATTGTACCTATTTTCTACAGAAGAAGTTTGCCCAAAGTAGATTCTGAATAATAAGAACACATTGAGATTAGTTCAGTCAGACAACTCATGGGGGTATTTGTTTTAAATGTTTATTACCAGCAGTACGTAGTTTGTTTTTGGCGTCTAGGGCTCCGGCCTCATGACTGCTTTGCAGATTATTTTACATGCAGAAATTTGAAAAGTGATGATGTGATTTTATGAACCTCCTAGTCGGAACCTACAAGGGGATGCTTGGGGTGGCGGAGGGGCTCAAAGCAAGAGCTGCCGTATTGATGCATGTCAGAGATGACAGTAAGTGAGCAGAGAGAGAGAGACCTGATATCTTGCAGCTTAAGTAGACTGCCAATAGAGAACAAAAGTGATGACGTATTTTTGTAGGCCAACCCGGAAGTAGCATTGCCATGGGTTCTAACGAGAATTCGCCTATGGGATTTTTGCATTGGATTTTGGATGATTGCAGAAAATAAGCTCTGTGGCAAACATACGTTTTTGATGCGCAGGCGTTTTGTTCAGCAGGATAATCTTTACAAATGAACACCACTTTTATGAAGTTTGAAGCGTTAATGCAGCCGAGAGAAAAAAGAGTAAAAAGCTAATGTTATGCTACAAGCGAACTACACCACGGTCGGTTGATTTTGACGTCACTGCCGTTATGCTTCATCGATCTAATCAGTGGTTTTGACAAGCTAGCGAAACTGTAGCTTAATAAGTTGTTTATTAACCTAATATTTGCAAGAGCACTAAAAAACATGACTAGAGGCTGTAAGGCGGACTAGTGAGAGAGTTCCCGGCGTGATGACGTTTAATGTCCCCGACAACCACTGTATTTCATTTAGCCACTTGTTAGCAACCGCCGTTTTTAGTACGCGTAAAAACTTTAAAATTCACAAGTGGGGGTCTTATCTAACGTAGTTTATCTCGTCTAACAAAACGCCAACATCTCTTAAGTTAGTGTTAACCATAGACCTTATTTCAGGCGTCTAACCACAAACCCATTCAAAATCCCCATTGACTTTTAGAGTTAGGAACCCATGGCGCTAAAATGCTAACTCACTTCCGGGTTTTAGGACTCATTCCTGTGGCACTCTATTGGAATGATGTGTTGCAGGTGATTGTGGATAATGATGCAGGTAAAGTGTCAAATGAGTGCAGCTCAAGTTGTCTTCCTGCATACGTCACCTCATTTTAGAGTTAGCACTTGTAAAAGTTAGTTTACCTATATTGTAATTTTCCATTGATATGAAGCTGTTTAAAACAATGCATGAAACAACCAGCACCATTGTAATAATGTTTAAAGCATCTTTAAAGCATTGAAAGGATTGGGCCTTTTATCATGATTACTTGGTATTTTAACATGTCGTGCCAACATATTTCTGCCTTTAAATGGAGAAGCAAAAGTCGAAGCAAATACAACGGCAACATTTAAAAGAAGTGTCAAAGACAAGGACGTTGACTTCCACAATGGAGGGAGGGAACTATTCATGAAAGATGATGCACCTGTTATTCTTTCACACCACTAACCTTTTGCAATTTTTATTTTTTAACTTGGTTTTTCAAAGAATTACATTTCTCCAGTCAGATATTTTTCCTGAGACATTTGCCTTAATATTTTATCGTGTTAAAATACAAACTGAAAATGAAGCACACGTTAACATCTGCCACATAAACATGGAAAAATGTAAAACATAGGACTGTGAGTCTAAATCAATGAGTGTATACGTGTGTGTTAAACTTTACAGTCTTAGCTGGTCACAACCTGACATCTCCCCACCCACCTGTCATTATGTGTAATGACAGGTGATGCTAAACATCACACTGAGCATTGATTTCCACGATCATCAGGGTAAACAAATGTGCACATAAAACTCAGAAAATCTGGATTACAACAAGGTGTGAGTCTTTTCTTTGTCAGCAGAGTTAACACGGTATTTGTTCATTTAAAAGCTGTAGTGTCCTGTCACCAGACACGGCACTGTGCAGAGCATTGCTCAAGGATATTCAGCAGTTACGACAGGTCTATTAGTGTTGAGGATTTAACCAGCACCTTTTAATTTAGTGGTTCACGTTTCTGCCTGGAAGCTAGCCTGCCTCACTCACACACACACACAGACACATTAGACAGTAAGGCTACTTTACAATGTTTGTGCAAAGTGAAGACGCTTCGGGGGAGACAAGACTAATGCCGGATCATTCAAGCAGACTGTGGACACACACGCACATACATACTGTACACACACACACACACACACACACACACACACACACACACGCACACACACACACACACACACACACACACACACACTGAGACAGAGAGGAGCTGAAATACAGTAAAAGAGAAACAATCTGCAACTGACTATGCATATCATCCACTCAATCGTGATAATGCTCTGGCTGTTTAATCAAGCAATAATAATGAGCACCCTTCTGTTATTCCTCGCCTACCGTTAATTTGATTTATTTTAGACTCGTGTGAGATCACTGTCCATGTCAATGTCCAGATATTGCTTTGTTTCCCTATAAATATAATACATGTAATTAAAGCCCTAGGGTGTTAAGTGTGCATATGTGTACATCATGAGCATGCATGTCATACTGTATGATTTGTGCCTGCCAGCCATCTTTTAATGTACTTTTGTATTCATTCCCCGGGTGCAGAATGCCTTTGAAGCTCAGCAGGGAAGTCTAATAGCATTTAATTTTAATTAATTTACCTTCTCTATTAATAACCTATATCATCCCCTAAGTGGTTCTGAGCGTTAAAAGGTGCTGCATTACTCATTAGCCAATTGCTGGGGTAAATGGGGAAGGCTTTGTGCTGACTCAGCAGAAACCTCGAGTTGGCAAGTTCATCCCATAAACCTAAATTACTCTTAAGATGTGATGGTGTGCTTAGCGTGGACACGGGTGACCAGAAATGGGAGCTAAGGGTAGACGCTATCAGTTAAATGAGTGACGAGTGAGTGAGGATGTTACAAAAAATAAAAAGTGCAAGGGCCAGTGCATACAACAGACTTATGAGTGTGCCTGGAGGGACGCACATCTGGTCACAAACACTCATATAAACTCAGTGCAAGTGTTGAAGACACTGCTTAAAAAATAAATCATGTAACATTTAAAATGCTGGACCAATCTCTTTGAAATGGGCTCATTAGAATGACTTCAAACAATGATTCAACAAAAATGTCTGTGGGAAATTAACTGGCGGCCTTTGGCGAGCACAAAGCTGCCTATTGAATGATTCCTGGTTTAACTTATTAGAATTTCTCAACAAGTGCAATCATGCCGTCTGTGTTTTGTTAGACGAGTTGTGACAGCAGACAGCAGCATGTTTTTTCCAGTGAATGATGAGGAAGATTACATCACAGAAAAAAGGGAGGAAAACAGGGGGATAGTGTCAATTACAGAAATCTCAGAAGAACAAAAAAACTGTTTGACCTTCTGCAATCCAACATGCAGTGTATAATAAAAAGAATGTAATGGTGTGCTTCAAAAGAATGTGACGGCCACCCTTCTGTTATCAGTATCCACGTGAACACACTTCAGCTGTTTCCTTTACTCTTCTTTGTGTAATACCAATCACTCAAGAGACCTTCTCTTTCTTGAGTTAGCTCATGCTTTATTTCCTCTCCTATGCATGAAAGTGGTCACCTTCTCTGAGCTCTGAGGGCTCTAAACAAAAATCCTCCCTCCTTGTCACATTCATTTGTCCACTTTCAAGGACTTTGAAGTGTGTCAACATACATAAGCACAAAATAGATAGATAGATAGATAGATAGATAGATAGATAGATAGATAGATAGATAGATAGATAGATAGATAGATAGATAGATAGATAGATAGATAGATAGATAGATAGATAGATAGATAGATAGATAGATAGATAGATAGATAGTTTTCCCGACTAAATTGTCTTTTAAAGTAAAGTTCTCCTCTGTGCCTCTTACATCCCGCCCCAGGCTACCCACATACATCACTGACGCGCACGCATCGTGAGCGCGCAGCACAAGTTGGTAAACTTTTACGCGCTGACTTTCATGGCTGAGACGCGTCATTAAGGAACCAGTGAACTATGCGGGATATTTCTGAGTGACTGAACAGAATTTATTTGCAGCTCTGCGATAAGAATTTCGGCGCCTATAAACTCATGTCTGACCGTGAACGGAGCTATATTACCCCCCACGTGCACTTCACTGTTTCGGAGTTTTCTTCTCTTGTATCTGCGGGTGCGTAACTTTCAGAAGGAGACGTTTATTTTGGGGGATTTTGGCACAGGACGGGACACCGTGTAAGACAGGCGCCAGGAATAGGAGGCAACAAGTGGCTCACATTTACGGGCAGAGGAGGCAGGACACGGTGGCTCGAAGTTGCTGAACGGAAAGTTCGTTTCGACTTCAACTTTTTTGTTGGCGTAGTATTTCAATTAATCACATTTGTTTGCGCAGTAAGTAAAGGAGAATATCTGTTAAGTTGTATACACCTTGCACGAGTTTGTCTTTGCCATGAGTGGACCGGTGATTTTCCAGATGTGGATAGTTTTATTGTTGGGGACTGTTACCGGGGTCGGGAGAGCTCAGGTCTCCATCGCCAAAGTGATGAGGGGCAACATCAGGAGAGACGGTGAGACGACTTTATTTCTTTACTCTTTTGTTGCTGTGTTGGCGTTGCTCGCGCTTTCAGTGTGTTCTCTGCCTAAAATCTGTTGTATTTTTAAAAAACCTTCCTGGAAAGTCTACCACTATTATTTTATCCCATTCAGTAGCTTGATAAACTTGAAGCTAGTTCAGATAAGGGCAGTGGCTTTTTCTCCTTACATGTATCATTGGATCTATTTTTTTGTCGTTTTCATATTCTGTCTCAGTTGTAGCTTATAATATTTATTGAGATGATCAGACATAATTGCTCTCAATGACTGCGTTTCTAGCTGTGGCCTTAAGTCCTAAAATAGACATCAGTTGTTATAAGTGTGACAAATGACTGACGAATGGCTGGTTGAAGTGAATGACCTGTTGACCCACTGATTTAAAGTCTGTTGGAGGAGGTAGAGAAGGCAGCAGCAGAGTGCGGAGAGGAAATAAAAGAGAAGGGGGTAAAAGATGTTCAGAAGAAGGAAAAGAAAAGTCTGTAGGATGACAAAGCTGCCTCACTGTCACAGATTTGGACACTGCATGTCTCAGACAAACTGTGACTTCTGTCATATACAGCGTGTCTCCTTCATTCAAGCTGAGGTCTTCAGCCTATCGCTTGTCTCACTTCCTGCAGGTGCGCCAAGCTTACTTTTCATTTGGCCCCGAGGCTATAGAGTCGACCCCCCCTCCCTCACACACACAAAGGCATCCACACAGCTGCAGGGTTGCTTTTCGCTGGGAAACATGAAAATACCACTGTATTAGGTTCTAACCTGGACGACTGCCCCTCAGGCACCTCTCACCCCAGTGTGTGCGTGTCTGTGTGTGTGTTAATATCAAAATAATAACAAAGAGGAGGGGGTCGTGACTTGAAGTCTACAACAATAAAACAGTGGCAGTTACTCCCCATCAAACTCTTCTGTAACTTCCTGAAGTTTAAATTATTTCCTTGATGCATTTGACTGTTCATGAGAAAGCATTGTAGAAAACAAATATGGCATGCATGTACTGTTCTGAGTGTGTGTAAACTCATGTAAGGAGGTAAATATTAGAGTTTTGTTTTTGTTTTAATCTCAATGTATCTGGCATCTATGGACGTTAACAGCAGGCATGTAACCTGTTAGTAGCAGAACAGTTGCTGGATTTTGCACTGAAGCAGAGAGACAGGATGGAAAAGCCTGATAATCATAGCTGAACTATATAGGTTAGATGATGCAGGTTTGGATGAAACCTCTCTGGTCTCTATCTGTACAGTACTAAATACAGTATTAAGCAGGAGCTTTGAGAAGAAGGCAGATTTAAAATGCTAATGTGCTTTTACAATTTGAAATGGAAGCTTCTTTGACATGTTTCAACAGTTTTTGTCAGATCTACCTTTTTTTTGTTTCACAGATAATCTCATGCCTTTCTTCTCCAACTGAGAAAGACACATCATTATTTCTCATTCAATCTTGTCATTTTCTGTATTGGCTTCTATTCCTCAAACACTTCACAGTCATAGTTTTAAAAACATTACACACACATTACAAACATTTACATTAAAACGTGTCTTTTTGATCAGTTTCTACATGAACACAATTTGCCTTAAGGTCTCCTTTAAAGAGAGACACTTCAACACTTCTTTGAGCATAGGTGCTAGTTGATATTTTTCCTACACCTGTAGCAGACCTAGAAGGATTTAAAAAAAATACAAATACACAATAGAGGTTGATTGATTTGGTTTAATTTGAATTGAAAGTATGAACAGTATCTGCTTTGCACATATCCCCAAGATGTCTACACTTGCAATCTGTCAAATTAATCCAAGATTCGGGAACACCCACTGATGTTGTCAGGAAATTATTATATCCAAGAACATGCCCTCAGAACTTGGCTGGGTGACATGCTTAGTCTGAGCATTAACTACAGGTCGGAGACTTTGCACAATTTTAGACAATTAAATCATTGTGTCACAGGAGCTTTGAAGATGACATAACTTTTTGAACCCTGTCACATGGGAGAGGAGCCGTCACTCACTGCATATCGTCCTGACAGAGCTGTCGAGTCTTTTTTTTTTAACGTTCTGTTAATATCAAATCAGATCACGGTTATCAAAGTGAATCCTTTGATCTCTTGATGATCTTTCGTTGCACAAAGACTAAGACTTGCTGTGATAGCTGCTTTAGAGACAGACAGGTTGTTAGATGCTGCAAAGGCTTTAAACCGCTCTTTAAATCCAAGGCATGTGAGAGCTCATTTCAGTTATTAAATTCACTGGTGCTGATTAGCTGTGTGTCTATGTGCAATAGAGAACCTCAACTGATAGGAGCTCATCGCTTTATCATTGTGAAAGTGCCCTAGTGTGTTCTTTTTTGTATGTGTTTTAGTGTTCTGTCAGAATGTCAGAATGTCTTAGCTCACTTCGAGGAATTCCCCCCAAGGTTTTTTTTTCCCTCGTATGTTTGTGCAGCAGTTTTCACGTTCTTTTTGTATGCCATTAAAAAGTGTCTGTGTGTATGCATTAAAAGGGTTGGAATTGGGTGGTGAGATAAGGGGGCATAATTTATTTGTAGAAAAAGGAAACCCACACATACAGATGTAAACACATAGAACAAAGTAAACACTGTTTGGCCTTTTGATCTGAACAACTTATCATCTCTGCTGAAGAGACCAGACGAGCAGAATAAAACCTATTTCACTCTGACTGTTTGTGTATGCGCGCGTGTGCATGTGCGTGCGTGTGTGTGTGTAAGCGGCACTTGTGGGCAGGGAAATATGACCATGTGTAAGCAAGCACAGACAAAAACTAGCATATTCTGACAGTGTAATTGTCACAGAGATATAGGAAACAGTCCAGGCGTAAACTTTCATCGCACTCACAAGTAAAACAACACAAAATGTCCCAAATCAAATGATGTGGCTCTCAAATACATTATCATTTCTCTTTGAAATGTCACTTTAAGGAATGGGAACACTTGGACAAAACTGGCACTTGCGGTTAATCTCTGTGACCGCCTGCCCTAGGTTTGATTTTTTGGGGGTAGCTGGACTGGATGTCAGATTGCATCAGTGGTAGATCCACATAAAGCTTTGACTATTTTTAGACAATGTCTGTCTTAATCAAATACCACGAAAAGCTACCACACACAATAGCTATATAGATGATACAATCAATCAGGATGATTTTCAAATATAAATACAACTTCGATTTCCAAGAGTTTTTCATTACATTGCATTTTTATCAGGGCACAACTTTGATTAATCGCTTTATCTCGATTGTTAATTAAAACAAACTGCATTTTCACTCCCATGTTAAAAATTCCATCACTTAGAATTTAAAAAAAGATTTTAAATCGTTGTCTCTGTCTCCTGCCCAGAGACTACAGATGTAAATTAGCTTATAGCTAACTCTGGTACAGCTAATAGGCTGTACACTGTCCCTGTCAAAATAAACAAATTAATAAATATGAAGCAATTCTTAACAGGTTCTGTGTTTGAGAATCAATTGAATGCAAAAAAAATTACTTTATGGTCCTGACCTTTAGACATTTTTTAATTAAGTGCTGCACTGATACACCAGTGGTCTGAATCCATGACTTACTGTAAATTCAGGAGACAGCCTCAAAGTGCTTATTCTGTGACATACAGTGTTTTTATCTTCTTTTTTTTTAAGGATAACACTGTTACACACAAAATGTTCAGGAGTTCATGTAGAAAGTGACTCACTGACGTCCAATGATCCCCTTTCATGCACTAGCATTTGCCCTTTTCAGGAGTTTCAGTTTAGTTGCTTTCTCTGTTTCATACAGGTCATATATGTGTGCAACCATTGTTCCACGCATATAACTGGTCACAACAAGCCAACAAGAGGACTTCTCCTCTTAGACCAAAATCTTCCACAGATTTGGCCGGCCTGCAAGCACTGTAGTTAACTTCTTGAATTTAGTTTCATCCACAGGTCTATGGGGTTTCTCACACTCAAAAATGGTGCTCTGCCAGCTCTGGTTATTGGGTTGCCTGCTGACATCTGTCTGACCAGCTGCACCTGTACACTTAGCTCATACTCAAAGTACTTTGGTGATATCTTAAATCCATTTCACACAAGGTGCATATTACTTTTCATCACTGAGTCAACTGAGCCCTACGTAGTTATGAAATGAGCCATTCAAAGGCACAGTGGTGTTTTTTCCCCACATTGCAGCAGCAGGACGCCACAGCAACCAAAGGGGCAACATAGCATATACCTTAATTTCATTATAATAAACGTGTTAACGCTGACAGAACTCATTTTATAGAGCTATGTACAATTGTTCTTATTAATATACATTGCAATTTTTTATCAAAATCAAGAGAGTTTGACTTGATCACTATGAAGTCAAAATCACAAATGCTGTCATAATGTCATAAAACCACTTCCCAAGCTAAAATATTCTATGTAGACTCCAAATTTTTTGAAGGGCTACTTTGATGTCTAAAACAAACCAACACAAATTCAAGCTGATGTCCCAAAGAAGTGTTTCACTTTGCTTTCATCCTGTGAATACGGGGGAATGCATAAAATACTCAGGAGATTTAAGTTAACTGTTCTCTCCCTCCCTGTTCACTTTAAGATAAGCTTAAGTCATTTATGAGAGTAACTAAATGAAGATGTTGCTTTTAGAGAGTAGTATGCTAGCAGTGAGGGGCATGATTAACTTTTCAAAAGAAACAGACTATGCAATAACTCTCCACTAAACAAAGAACTTCTATTCAGACAAAGGAGCACATTATCTTCTTTAAAGGCTCCTGGCATACCTTTCTCCTCGTCTTTATTCCAGCAGTTCTTCTCTTATCTGTTGCCCTCCTCTCTCAGTGCTGTCTTATCAGTCTCTGCCTTGCCATATATCAGTCCATCTCCCCAGATCCTCCTTTTTCAATCTCTCCCCCTTCTCATTTCTGCCTTTATCTCTCCCCCATCTGTTCATCTCCTTTTTAATCAAAAGCCTCTTCAACCTGTTGGCTTTGTGAGCAAATATAATGTCAGAAACAGTGTCACAGACATGCAAGCTTGCACACTCACACAAACCGAAGCAACCTGAAGAAGAAATATGAATGTAGTCTTCATTTGTAAAGTAACGGTCATTTAAAGCCCTTTAAACTATCCTGATATTCACTACAGAAACAAAGAAATAGACAGTAAAAAAGAAGTTAAATATTAAAACACACAGTCCACATGCAGACAAGACCTGTGTGCTCCCATACTCTACAGGGTTGGTGATATCAGTGAGTGTGATGTCATGCTTCTTGAGTGTTTCTGAGAACTTAAGGTGGCCTTGTCTGTGGTAACACTTAAAACATCTTTGGCCTAAAAGAATGCCCTTCAAGTATTCATACTCAGTGTCCCAGGTGCTGGAAAAAAACTAAAGCTAAAGCTTTTAGCATTAGCAGAGGTCCACCAACCTCGACAATAGGGCTGAAACGATTCCGCGAATCAGTGAAGTACCTTGATTTCTAAAATGCCGTGAGGCAAATTTTTTGCCTGAAGAAGTAACAACTCTTTCCTTTTCATATACCATGTTCTATTGGATTCTATTAAAGATATTCCTCTGAACGATAACAATACAGAGACAGCTTTTATTCCCCCGCTGACTTTTAATATTTTAATTGACACGCGCATAAAACAAGCTGCTTTTATAGCGCAAAAAACACTCTGTATGGTGTAGTCTACATTAATCTAACCAAAGATTATTATTCTATTCAAGAAAGTCCCTTCTTTGATTTGTGTGGATTATTATTGGTGTATATTTATAGCAGAGGGCGATTACTCTATTAAGCGCCAGAATAATCAATAGCTTTCTCTATTACGAAACGACTGGTTACTGCAGCCCTACTGGACAATCCCTCCTGCAGTCATGACTGATCCCAGACAGCATGCAAACAGAATCCAAATGTTTTCATGTCACCATATTAAACACAGGGATGACAACAGACAGGGCTGTCATTGGAATTCATGAGTCACACTCAGGACACCCGGTAAGAAACTACTCCCAACCCACCCAACACGTCTGACTAACTTTTCAAAACAAACACAATTACAGGATCTCCCTTTCAAGGGTATCCCCTAATAAACACTTGTTATTGCTCACGAACACATTCACTTTTTTTGTGCAAGAATTGCATGAGCATAGTTACCACACCCCTAAACATTTGGCAGACAGTCTTTTCCTCCCTTGCGCAGAAACAAACATAGGGTGGTGACCACTCGGACAGTCTGGCAGGAGAGGATTGTATGCAACAAGAGAGTAGCAAAAAGTAAGATTATGTCTTGGAAATTGAGGGGGAGATAGGGTGAACAACGTGGTTGTGCTGAGATTCTAAGAAGAGAGGGCGGCAGTGGAAGAGTGAAAGTTTAGAGGGGAGCTTAGAGGAGTTAGAGAGCACGGAGGGGAGGGAGAGGGAAAAGGTGTGTTAAGAGAGATATGCCAAGTTAAAAAGACCTGTCCCTTCACTTTTCTGCCCTGTCAGCTTGGTGAGCGAGATAGCACGACCAACGGTGAGCAAATGGAGGGAATATAAAAGAGGGGATGGGAGGAAGGCGGGCTGTTGGAGGAGTTGAGGGGGGTGAGATAAGGAATTTTTTGGAGAGGGGGAAAGAGGACAGAGTAAAGTGCCGACCATCAGCAGATTATCTGATCTCAGTTTATGTTCAAAGGTTAAGCATAAAAGGAAGGCACAAGCAGGACTCTGTCAACGTGCAGTACCCTCACCAGATAAATCTGGCTTCCCACACTGGGAGGGTCATTCATGCAGAATGAGGGAAATGGAAACATTATTAAGCTTCCTCACCTCGTGACCCATATGTGATAGTATAAAAGAACAATGCATTCCTTTAGATTATCAAAATACACAGAATATTGTTGTTTTTTTAAAGTTGGTGCATTCTTCTTCTAATGTTGTGACTTCAGGGGACCGACATTATCACTTGTTATCTCCTGTTAAGAACGAGCCAGTTGAAGAGATTTGGATAAAAGAAGTAAATGTGGAGTGTCAATGATGGATCAGCACATCTCAGAAGTAACAGATTGGTATAAGTGTAGTAGAAGTACCATAATAGCTCTGAACTAGTGTGTGGCTAAGCTGGCCGACAAATATTGTTTTAAATGTGCAGTCTTTTATATATTCTTACATATGACAGGTTTTTCAGTGGACGTGCTTTCTGCACTGTAAAAACTGTTACTTAGATCCAACTCAAAAAAAATGAGGCAACATTTTCCAAGCAATTTTTGATAGTTTTGTGAACTTCTTGTTTTTTGAGTTGGGAAAACCTAAAAATATGGCTTTTACTGTATGTAACTAAATTAAGTAGAGTCTACAAATAACAGCCAAGAAATTGAGTTGAACCAAAGTCAAAGAGGATGGCACATTAACCATATCAAACTCAATTAAAATAAGTAACATTAAATAACAGATTTAAAAACTATTGACTCATGGTACTTAATTTATTTATTTTTTTACTAATTATTTTTCTGTTTTAAAAGTGTACCCAACTTTAAATAATTAGTTAGTATCAACATAAATTAAGAAACATGGAAAAGAGCAGTGATCTGTTCCCAACATTTATTTAACAGTAATGCTGCCATATAAAAACAGTGGCACTCACTTCAACTGTAGTTTCACATTTCAGTACATTTGCATTAAGCATAAACTGTACCCTTAAATACATTTTGAGTTAAGGTTATTAAATGCAGATTGGCAAAAACCTTTACAGAACATTATTTTACTGTTTTTATATTCTTTAAACATTTGAACATACATTTAAAGAATTTCTGACATCAGCTATTAAAATGCATCTTATCAAAACTAGTCTTTGACTGTTTACTGCATACATTCTTCAAGCGTTTTAATACTTGTACTTCAAGCATCTGACCCGATATCCTGCTAGAACACATTCACAATACTTTTCTGACCCGATATCCTGGGAGAACATTCACAATATTTGTCTGACCCGATGTCCTGGGAGAACACATTCACAATATTTGTCTGACCCGATGTCCTGGGACAACACATTCAGAATATTTGTCTGACCCGATGTCCTGGGAGAACACATTCACAATATTTGTCTGACCCGATGTCCTGGGACAACACATTCAGAATATTTGTCTGACCCGATGTCCTGGGACAACACATTCAGAATATTTGTCTGACCCGATGTCCTGGGACAACACATTCAGAATATTTGTCTGACCCGATATCCTGCTAGAACACACTCACAATATTTGTCTGACCCGATATCCTGCTAGAACATTCAGAATATTTGTCTGACCCGATATCCTGGGAGAACACATTCACAATATTTGTCTGACCCGATATCCTGCTAGAACATTCAGAATATTTGTCTGACCCGATATCCTGGGAGAACATTCACAATACTTTTCTGACCCGATATCCTGGGAGAACACATTCACAATATTTGTCTGACCCGATATCCTGGGAGAACATTCACAATATTTGTCTGACCCGATGTCCTGGGACAACACATTCAGAATATTTGTCTGACCCGATGTCCTGGGAGAACACATTCACAATATTTGTCTGACCCGATGTCCTGGGACAACACATTCAGAATATTTGTCTGACCCGATGTCCTGGGACAACACATTCAGAATATTTGTCTGACCCGATATCCTGCTAGAACACACTCACAATATTTGTCTGACCCGATATCCTGCTAGAACATTCAGAATATTTGTCTGACCCGATATCCTGGGAGAACACATTCACAATATTTGTCTGACCCGATATCCTGCTAGAACATTCAGAATATTTGTCTGACCCGATGTCCTGGGAGAACATTCACAATACTTTTCTGACCCGATATCCTGGGAGAACACATTCACAATATTTGTCTGACCCGATATCCTGCTAGAACATTCAGAATATTTGTCTGACCCGATATCCTGGGAGAACATTCACAATATTTGTCTGACCCGATATCCTGGGAGAACATTCACAATACTTTTCTGACCCGATATCCTGGGAGAACACATTCACAATAGTTTTTCTTCTGATTTGTGCATCAGAAGTTTAAAAGCAACATCTGCTTATTTAAAACAGTACCTCCATTCGTCAAATACTGCATCATTTCAACATTTGTGCCTGAGAAAATATTAACTACAGCAGATGTTTTCCGCATTATATCCATCAGCAAAAAATTCCCTTTGGATTGTTTCAGGACAAATCATTTGCATACAAGAACATGCTCAGACACACTAACAATCTTGAACAGAACATCATTTTGAATGTCTATGCTAGAAGTCTATTTTTGAGGCTCATGAACTTTGGAGATGGTTTGGGGCGCAGTGCATCGAGTCCCATCAAAAGTCTTTGGAAGACCTCAAAAGTTTTGCCAAGTTTTTTAGGATATTCCAGATTCAAGGCATAGGTCACCCCCAATAGTAGGCAGCATGCTCTGGTGAGATTGTCAAGATTAGTCAGGACTGGAATTCCCTCGATGATGATCCCAAAAGAATCTGGCTCACGACAAGAGTAGATCCTTACACTTTGCGTTTTTAGGTCCTCATGGACACTGCTCTCAGTTGTTCCCTGTAAGACAAAATCACACACATCACAATAATAAACACCTGTCACATTTGTTGATAACATCAATTCAATTGAAGTTAAAGTGAGCTGTTTTGGATAATTCTTCAACATGACATCTTTAGTGGAGAATACAAATCTAGAAAAACTGACAAGAATCCTAAATTGAGATCTTATACATTAGACTTGGAGATGAGATGATACTGTAGGATATATTTTGAGAAAGATTTAGATGGCAAATGATAACATCTAAGATTTTAAAAATGTTATGCTTATTCAGTTACTATTGTGCAAATGGTTGTCAACATTTTGCGGTTGCAGCTCAGGAAGACAGAAGTCACTGTATGTAAAGTTTCTTTAAAGGAGCACTATGCTCATTACGTACGTTCACCAAGGTGTGTCCCAGCACCTGGTGCATGCGTTGTCACTGCCCTGAGATGTGGCAGAAACAGTTCACCAAAAAATGAAAAATCAATCATGATTTTCTCACCTCCAGCAGATGAAATTTCAGAATAAGTCTTTCAGTCCACAAACGTAAAATAGCTCTGTACAGCATTTTATATTCCTAGTCACTGAAAGCTCAAGTGTCCCAAATTGACTTGAAAAGACATTAACATTATTTTTAAAGCTGCAATATTTGCTATTGAATTGCTTTTAGCTGCACCGATAAAAAAAACAATATTTTTCTCTGAACATTTAGTGGATTAAATAAATTATTTCTTGGCAACCAGGCCATCAGAGATGACATAATTTGCAGTTTTCTTTTTTTTTGTGTGAACTTTTCCTTTAAGTTAAGGAGTGTGATCCAAATTTGATTTTATGTTACCAAATACTATACTATCCTTTGATGAAATCAAATACATTTTGTTTAGTTTAGTTTAACAACATCACTTGTTCCTTGAGCAGGAATACTTAGCTCAGTCATTATTTCTCAGGGATATCCTATATATTTGTACGATAAAGCTTATAAACTGACTGAACTGGCACAACCACATTCTGACCTTTAAAAAAAATACTTACATAGTAGTCAGAGATGAGGTCCTGTCCACTCTCTCCCATATACTCAATGAGGCATCTAATAGTCACATCTCTCTTCTTAACCACTGAGGCACTTTGGTCCTAGAGTTAACAGGTGAATATTTTTTTTTAATAATTTGTAGGCAGTATTCAGTCCAAAATGTTATCACCTCAAAATGATTCCAAGGGTACGATCCCCTCATTTTACGTCAATATATTAATATGTTCCTGACACCTTTTCAAAAATCTCTTTTGCCTCACCTGAATCAGTTCCATCAACAAGTTCTTGATGCGCTGACCAACTGCTCCTCCCTTCGCATTGAAAAGCTCCAGGAGCTTTGGAGTGTATCTGTCCAGCTGGGACATAAACCTGGGTTCCAGTGGAATGGCAGTGCACCTACTGAACTCCTCATTTATCTGCAAGATAGTTATGAGGTGGTTATAACTTTTGATGCATTTGGCGTCTTTCAAAATTGAGCAAACTTTTAGTTTAATGTATCTTCACATCCCAAAAGACTCAGTATATTTTGAAAGAAAGAAAGAAAGAAAGAAAGAAAGAAAGAAAGAAAGAAAGAAAGAAAGAAAGAAAGAAAGAAAGAAAGAAAGAAAGAAAGAAAGAAAGAAAGAAAGCTTTATAACCTTTTACATTTTGCTCTGTATTGAGCAGTATTCAGATTTAGGAACATTTAAATGATTAATCAGCTACCTGGGTTGGTTCAAAGAGGGCTGGCCATCTCTCCTTAAGTTCTGCAACCCCTGGGGACTGGACAACCACTTCCATTCTTCTCCAGCTATATGTCCTGGCCATCATGTAATTTATGCTCTTCGCACTGTCCTTCTTCTTAGTCGCTTCCATTAGGGCAAGTCGAACAGTCTCAAGAGTATCATCGGTTTCACCAGGTGGATGTGGGGGCAGGTAATTTACTTCTGCTCTCTTAGGTTTTTTAATGTTTTTAGCAGGTTTTTTGTCTTCATTTGCCTTGTGTTTCATCGAGTTTATCAGGAGTTCAGGGCTTCCCAATGCTTTACGTTTTGTACGGTAATTTCCACATTTGTATTTCAAGCTTTGCTGCCATCCATAAATTCCATTAAAGGAGCCGGGCTCCTTCAAGCAGGGATGCTTCTCTACAAGGGCTTCTGCTACTGCAGACCTCTGGGCATCATTTGGGTAAGCTGTGTATGAAAATATTGTCTCTGCCAGACGTTCCAGGATGTCTGATTTGACGCTTGGTGATGACAGTAGCGTGCCATCCCTTAAATACGTTTCGTTGCCTTGCCTCAAAGCCAGCTCTGTGTTGTATGAAAACGTTGGAAAAGGAATCACAGCAGGCCATGGGTTCTGCCTTTCAGAAGGAGGAGGATTCAGAATCAAAGTATCATCTGAGTCTACAGACTGAATCAGAGAATCACATAAAGAGCTCACATCAGAGGCATCAGGGGTGCTTTCCATGGGAGCAAGGGTCAGTGTTATGTTCTGTGCATACACTACTTTGAGTGTGTCTTTGTCTTTCAGCTCACTTGTAGAGTCAAGGGTGAAGAAGTCATCGAAATCGTCGTCTTTGTACAGAAGACTTATTTCTGTCGTGATGGAAAAGTTTTCTTTGATGGATTCAACCAGCTCACTCACAGATGAGGGTATGCCACAGTTGAGAGTAAGTTTCTTGATTTCATCATCAATGAGGACCCGAAATCTCACAGTTGGTTCCATGTCTAGGAAAACAGAAGAAACAGAAATATGATATAATGGTACCTAACACTGGAGGCAGATGTGGCGTTTTAATGTCACCATACGTTTTCCTGCCACAACATAGGCTGACAGAGGACAAACATCGCTTAGGCTTTGTTGTTCAATAAGAGTTATGTGATCGGTCTTCTCCAGATAAAATCCACGGAAGTGCTCTTCATACCAGGATATCTGGGTTCTCACAATAAAATGCACTCTCTCCCCAAAAAGTGCAATTTGAACAATCTCTGCAAAATCAGGAAGACCTGCAGTACAACCATAGGCCACAATCATGCCTTTTGAGTACCTTGTTCCCTGATAGGTGACCGTATCAGCCAGCTGTACTTGAGTCTGAAGAGGTGAGAGACGCCTAACTGACTCCTGAACTTCGCCATGAAGGACATCTAATGGCACTGATGTTACTCTTACAACACTCAGAGCTGGCACAACTGTTGTGGAATGCAAGTGGTGGCTAACCATAAGCTGATGTTTTGTAGCCAGGGACAGGATTATGTTCTTAAAGTTGCCAGTATGTCTCACTATCCGTTTAAACTGGCTATGTTTTGCTTCAAACCTCATCGTCCAGAAAGCAATTAAAGGTCCGAAGGCTCTTATTAATGCAGGGTAGTGCTCTAAAAAGTGATGCTTTGGAATTAAGCCTTCGTTTGGAAATACTTCTTGAAATCTGTGTCTGTTTTCAGAGATTTTTGAATCAAGATAAGCAATGCTTTCTTCATTATGGACTGGGGCAACAACAAGCTCAACGATGTCTTTTAAAGACATGAGCAGAAGCCAGGCTGGATCATTCAAAGGTATCTTGTGTCCAATAATGAATGGCAGTAGTCGTATGAGGGCCCAATTTTCATGTGCGTTTCCTCCAATTCTCTTTCGTGAGGTGGAGGTTGCAGGTACTGGCTGAGGACTATCAGTTTTGTCAGCCCACTTATAGGGAAACTGTGTGATGGCACTATTCAGTTCAGGGAATGTGAAATATTTCTTTGAGACAAAAACACTGAAGCACAAACCCAATTCCAAGGGAACGATGCCTTCAAAAATGTCGTGCAATATGTCAGGTGGGTATCCAGTGACACAGTGGAAGTATCTTAGAATATCTGTCAATGGGCAAGCTTTTTTTACACCATAACAATGTGTCAAAGTAGAGTTCTCTTTAACAGTCAATACATGAGTGGCATGTTCCTTTTTGGTGCGGGGAGGAAATGCACCTGATCTCACTTCCTTTTTTTGAAATTCTGATCGTTCTCCAAGACAAAATCGGCAAATGAATGGTCCAGAAAAATTTTCCACAAGTCCAGAAATTGAATGTGCCCCAAGATTATCAGCAGCTACACAAAATACAGTCCCTTTCACATTTTGTCCAACAGCAGAAATAAAGACACCATCATGCTCCAAGATAGCTATGTCTTTTAACAAAGGAGCAAGCACTTCAGCATAGCCAAATCTTTTGATGTCAACTGCTTTGCATAGAAGGGCCAAATATACTGAGTTGAGAGATGAGTGAGGGATGTTGCCAAAGACCCAGTACACAGCTGTTATTTTATGTTTTTTTCGAGATGTTCCCAGTGGGTTACAAACCTCAAAATCATCCACATACAGTACAAGTGTAATTCTTAGTTCTTCAGAATAAAAGGAATTCTCTTTATAGACTGTACCATCACGATATGATTCATATTTATTAGATGACAACTGATCCTGGTCCTTATTCAGAACTTTCTCTCTAATATTTTCTCTACCCAAAACCTGGACCAAGGATTGAAGAATTGGGACATATTGGAAAGTTCTCTTCTCAGTTGCTTCAAGGATGTATTCAACAGGCTCAACGACTTCAAATTTTTCTTTATAATATTGCCGTCTCCTATATGATGACGAAAGAGGACCACTGGCATCAAGGGCTGTGCTTAGAGGATTGGACTTGCACAATTCTTCCACCAGAGATGTAACAAAAGCGTCATCAATTGTTTGTTTTTGTTTTTTTAAATGTGACACAACAATGTCTCTTATTACAGTTACAGGTGCATTAGTTGCTATGAAGTGAAGATCGTCTACCAGTTCATCAATGCACCGAACTGAAACATTATGAACACTTTCCAATTTCAACAAAAGTGATGCCAAATACTCTATAACCACATTGCTTCCATATTCCTCTTCATGTTGAGCATTTGTGTTTGATGATTCTTGATGAGCATCACTGAACTCAATATCCTCTTCAGAGGCTTCGAAATTAAGTTGTGCCTCTGATTGTGTTAGTGTTGTTTGACAGATTATGCCTGTTTTGAAGTCCTGTGATGTGTGTGGAGTATGCTTCCTGTGTTTATGTGTGGCAAAAGTCCCATAAATATTTGTTTGGTGATCACACCCGGCAAACACACACTTTACAGTCTCATTGTTCTTTAGATGATGACCTAAGTGTTCAAAAAATTCCTTTTCATTAGGAAATCCCGTTTGTTGACATAAAAGGCATGTGAACGAAAGATTTACTTGTGGTACATCAAATGAGTTGACTTCTTGATGGTATCTTGACAAGTGACAGCGAAGGGAACTCCAGTTTTTAAAGGAGCATGGGCAGTCTAAATGTATACAAGGCAAGGCATGACTGTGTCCAAAAGTTCCATGATGTAGTCTATAATGCTTCAAAATATCAGACTTTCCTGGTACAACAGTGCTGCATACTTTACAAGGCCATCCCATCTGTTGTTAAAAAATAATAAAAAGGCATAGTTATCTCTTACCTGTTAGATACACACTCAATGAATTACCTTAAAGGAACAGTAAACCAAAAGTTAAAACTCAGTACCAAGCCACCCCTACCCTGTGCAGATGAAAACTTAGGTTGGTCAACAAAACATTTGTGGAGGATCTCTAATGGAATTGAAAAGACCTTCTTTAAAACCCTTTTTAAAATGTTAAAAAATGTTGATATATGGCTAGTTCATTGTAGGTCCACTTATCGTAGCCTAACATTGAATATGTTTGCTTAAAAAGGGATGTAAATAACATTTTCAAGTTTTAAAAAGTGACCCAATCCATGTCTGTGGTGTAGGAGAATGCTAAATCACTTTGATGCTGAGACGCTCAAGAATTGTTTTGTTGAAAAAGAAACTTACCTTTGCCAACAATGACTTTGCATCAACATAGAGGTGAGGAGATGATCATTACATTTGATTTCTTTACTTTTTTATTAGGATTAAAAAAATACCCATAAAAACTCTGCCTTTGATACCATAATTTGTAAAATATTTAAATAAAAATAATACTTCAACAAAAACACAAAACAACATGTTGCAAAGATCTGTGGGACATTAATATTGTTGCAGTCTACTGACAGGCTTACCTAATGGGTCAATGAAAGACGCACAGCTCTTGAGGCGTTGGTGTACCACTCCTTTAAGTGAATCTGATGGTCTTCAGATAAAGCAAAATAAATGAAACAAGAGTTAATATATGAAATATCAGGAAGAGGGATGTCATTGTCAAAAAACATTCAGTCAAAAAATATTTAATTTCTTTTAACTAAACATTTCTTTCAAGTTCAGAAAAGTGTATCCACAGACAAAGGCTAAGTGTAATATAGGTGTGCAACCAACAAATACAAAATGACTTATTTGATTATGATCTATGTGATAGCAGTACTTTAGCTCACAAAATACAGTTAAAAGGGTAGACACTGATAAAATGTGTATCTAACAGTTTTTTTAGTGACACTGACGCTAGTGTAGTCATTGTTTGTAATCGCATGGACTTCAATACTTAATTTATTAAAGAAAAAAAACGAACAATTGCATTTCTAAAATACAAAAAAGCAAATTTGTATATATTTATATTATCAATCATATAAAAACCAAGCATGGACTACAGCAGAACTAAGGAAGGTTTCACACGCCACACGTGCGTGGCTAGTCATGCTCTAGCTAGCTAATCAACCAACAGCTAGTATTGGGCAAGACACGGTAATTCAATATCATTTTCTCCCAAACACTGTGACATGAAGGATTTCCGTCGACTGGTTTCTGACTGAATAATTCATGTTCATAGAGACAACCGTCTCTAATCCACACGTGTCTACTTACACTGTTCGTATAAAAGTTTTCAGTACAGACACGACGGCACAAAAAGTTCGCCGATTACTTTGAAATATCCGAGCAGTTAACTAAACGTAGGTTGTAACTGTTATATCAAAAAGCACATTAGGTAGGAACATCAGTTGTCTAAAAAAAAATGTTTGAACAGTTAACTGTTCGAGATGAATGCGCATTTTGGGGCTCGCGTCTCCTGCATAATTGCCAGACTGTCTTTGGGAAACGGAGCAATGCTTTAACAATAGATAGTGAAACACAATCATGCTCATTCGAATAAAAACTTACTGTAAGCAATTAAATGTTAACTTACATGTGTTATGCGTTGTTTTCCCTCTGCAAAATGCTTCGGTCTTGGTCAGGTACAAGCACGGTGGAGAAACGTGTCCAGACTAGTTGTCTGATGCTGCATGTGGGCGGGCCTGCAATGTTTACGTTCGAAGTGCGCTGTAAAAATGAGTTTTGTGAAATCAATTCATTGGGAAGTTGAACTAAATTAGTTTTATTATAGAAAATGAAATAATAAATAAATAAAAAATGAGTCACAGAAATATACCTACTTTTTATGTATGTTAAACTTAATAATAAACAAAGAGAAAGGAAAATTAATTTATTTGAACAAACCTACTTTTTAAAATAAAGTTTTATAAACAATACCATGAAAGGCTTTTTACAGTGTGTGTATCAGGACCATGTGCTGCTTTTTTATTGAATTGTATTACCTGTCCTATATGTATACATTGTGTATGGTAGAAGTCCTCCTATATTAGTTTTGGTTTCGCACAAATGTGTTCTCCCTCTCTCTCCCTCTCCCTCTTGCTCACTTGGGCTTGGGTAGCTCCGTATGTTAAATATAATTGAATTAATATTGCCCTAATATTCTTTGGTCACGGTGAGATCCGCAAATTATAAAACTTCAGCCAGTAAACTTGTGATTAAAAGTTTGACCTGCTGTGAGACGAATACTTTCGAAGGATATTTCAAAGATTAGTGCATAATAATAATGATAATTAACGATTTAAAACAAAATAAAAACAATATTAAGCAGCAGATACCATTCACAGAGGCAGCACAACAGCGAGAGGCAGACATGTAAGAGACTGCAAGCAATAAACTAATTAAATAGTCACCAATTGTAGATATTTGGTTGATGATTCATCATTTTTACAGGAGTCTGGGAGAATGCAGTGCAAGAGAGTGGAACAGCCTGAGAATGACAGACCTGTTAAAGAAAAGCTACAAACAATGTTTGTTCTAAGCTGTCAAATACTTGCAAATGCAACTTTTGGCTTTTTTTCCCAGACTTATCTATCTCCACTGTGAACTGTCTTTTTACTCAATTTACAAGCCAATAAAGCTCTTCAGAAACTAAGCCCAGCTGGGGACACAGTGTACTGTAGAGGAGAAGTAGAGAGCAAGGCTGAAAGAAAGAGAAAAGGAGACAGATGTTTAGTTATTGAAGAGTGTCATCAGTAGCTGAGCCACCTGACTGCCATGGTGGATGAAGCTACAGAGGAACAAATGAGAGAGAAAGAAAGAAGGAAGGTGGATGGTGTAAGGAAAAAGAGTCAGGATGAGAGAACAAGAACCAACATGGAACATGAAGGGAGTAAAATAGGAGTTTTATTAGGAAAGATGGCCGAGATATGAAGAGACAGGATAAGGGGAATTAATGAACAGAAATGAGAGAATAAACAAGTGGAAAGTTTTAATTGAACAGAGGGGTTGAACAGGGTAACGCAAAGAGTGAACCGAAGAAGGGGAGGAGGAGAGAGATGGGAAAGTCTGCCAATATGTGAGCTCTGCAAAAAGAGCTGACGAGCAGGTTAAAGAAAGAGCCAGTGAGAGAGGCAGAGGGAGAGAGAGAGGGAGAGATGGATATGAAAAGAGACAGAGGAGAGGTGTGAAAGAGTGATAGTGAGTGCATGGCATCACAACAGAGAGAAAGAGGGAAAAGGGGGGAGAGTGCTGAATAAACTGGGAATGTGAAAAAAGAAACAAGAGATTAAGGGATAAGAAGAGCAGAGAAGAAAAGCACAAAAAAAGTTTGGACAGAGGGAGAGAGTTTGTGAACACGCAGGGAGGGAAGGTGGCCCCCCAATAAGAGAGAAACACTGATGAATAAGAACAAAGGATAATAAGGGTATAAGAACATAGAAGTAGATTAGTGTTAGAGATGATAGATATAACTGTGTGTATTTGAGAGAGGCTAAGAGCATTAACATCCTCATACCTACAGCAGAGGTCTGTTTATAGATTGAGACAAATACTGTTTGCCTATAAATCACTTAGTGTTTAAACAGCATATCAAGCAAAGTGATTAACCTCTGTAAATTGACTTAAGTGTGCAAAGTGTTTGAAAACTACTCAGCTATATAAAAGAGAGTTTCAGTTTAACAGTGTATTATAATATATCCCAAAACTGCACATTTAACACAGACACCTTTCACAAAGACTCAAACTAAATTACTCCTGGAACAAATTTAAAAAACATAAAGTCGTGTGACAAATTTGAGGCAATAGCAACAAAAGAAAAGGTCTTGTTATTGGACCACCATGCAGTGACAGGGTGCTAAACTTCAGCACACTTCATATTTACACCTCTGGTGTGTAACAGTGCCTCTGCAGTTGCAGCTGGTGTGTTAATTACATTGGTATCCCCTCAGGCGAGGTGTTGCATAGAAACGGGCTCTCAGAGGGGATTGTGGGGGAAATTAGAAGGATCTTTACTGCAGCTATTTGGGAATCATTGAGCTTTAAGTTGGATCATAACAGGAAGGCGTTTGATCTGCATGAATATTCTTGTTTTAGCTGGTGATGGCTGCATGATTTATTAAAGGCAAGGTGTTCACTTATTGATTTGCATACTTTACATCCTCAATATTCTGTAGCAGTGTACTGAATCCATACAAACTACACTAAACATCACAGGTTCTCCAGCTAATTGGGCTATGTGGGCTTTGAGCATAAACTGCATAGACAACATGGAGCTCCACCAAAGTAAAGCCAAAACATTTGAAACTCTCCCTACATACTGACCACAGCATAGGTCATGAAGTCCACCATGTAAACTGATGGACCATGGGTCAAACCTTAAATTCTAAAGACACTTCAATCATCTATTTTCTCAAACATGGGGTTTCTCACTTTAAAGTTAGTTCTTATTGTGCAGATTTATGTCCTAGTGAGAAGTTTAGTTACATTCTGTTATTTGATGCTACAGAAAGAGGTAAGATGTCATGATTGACAGCTCTGTTGACGAATGTGGCTCCTGTGGTGCCCCAGATTAGAAAGTGGAGAAAGAGTTATATAGAAAATGTTACAAACTCTAACACAAGAGCCGTTCCACTTTCTATAGCCGTGTCTGCTACAAACTGGCACAAGAATCTGTTCTGTGGACTTTGACGACCTGTTTGCTGTTTTATCAATTTGTTAAATGTGTGTTTTGGTTAGCCAAAGGGGCAGAGAGTTGAAATTGTGGCATAGTACACTGTGCAGACTTTGGCCCCAAATGACGTCACCAGTGTGTAAAGTCAGTGCTTGTCATTGATTGTCGTGATTTTGGCTTCATTTAAGTATGACAGGAGAAGTTTTAGACACGTTTCCTATCCTTATGTACACTCAATGGGATGACATTGTAAACAGTAGGGTAATTTGGCTCTTCCTGCACCATGGGAATTGTGTCAATTGGTGCTACAAATAGTAGATAGTTAATTTGGTTAACCATTTTTGTTCATTTACCATTCTTTTATTCAAATGTATCGCAGGCAGTTCTTAAAAGTAAACCATTAATGCTGCTCCCCTTCACAACAAGGAAGTTGACTACATTTCCCAGGAGTGGTGTTTCTCCTTTTTTTTCTGTTTTGATCATTATATAGTTAGCATGTACTCAAAGGATATGAACTTAAAGCTTTTTTGAAGTAGTTGAAGCGCACAGGACTAGTGCCCTGCTAAAGTCACCTCTGACAAATTCAACCAACTGCAGCAGAAATCCAATGACCCCTTCGCAGCAGGGCAGTGGTTTTATATTGAATATTGTGTTCAAGCCGTAACTGTTACCTGCTGCTATATATAAGACCGAACCTCATCCCATGAATCCATCTGTTCTGATCTCAGTCTTTCCCTGAGAGACAAATTTCACATTCTGAGAAAGTACTGTGAAGCCAGGGGGGTTGTGCTAGCAGGGCTAAGTGAGGGCGAAAACATGACAAATGTCAGAAATGACACTGCAGAATGATGAGAGCTGAAGCCGCTCTCACCCCGGGAGATCCATCCCTGCTGAAGGAAAGAGATAAACACTCTGTGTATTTATGTTTTGTGTGTTTTATATATGTGTGTGTGCAGAGCAAGACAGAAAGAGAGAAATCCTCTAGTGCTCTGTGAGTGCTATGTCTTTGTTACTCTGACAATAGTGCTCTGACACAAATGAAAAAGAATCTTTTTTTCCTCCTCTGTCAAACACTTTTATCTTTTCCTCTCCAACTGTCAGCGTTTCTCCCCGTATTTCCTTCTCTCACTCTGATCCTCCATTTGTGTGTCTCAGCGTTTCTCCCACTTTCTCTCTCTCTCTGTCTCTTCTAGTCTTCATTAGGTTCTCCTCTCCTGTTTCCATTTCATCATTTACTCTCTGAATTTGGTATTGGAGCGGCAGAGAGTGAGGAAGAGGAGAGCTGAGAGGAGAGAATACAAATGTGGAGAGGAGAGCGGGTGACATGGCAATAAGGGACATGGATAGCAGCACAGAAGAAAAGGGGAGAAGGCATTGTTAGAGGGATATCAAAGAGGGAAAATGAGAGCAAGGCAGAAAGAAAAGTTAACAGGCAGAAAGAAAGAATATAAAAGTAGAAGGGTAAAGAAATGGCAGGGGGATGTAGTTATGTGCTTCTGTGGAGCCGGCAGCAGGATAAGTGATCCCAGTGGTAGATAGAAGGTCAGAAACACACTGACAAGCAGACCACTGCTTAACCCCGCACTCTCGCAGCACACCCATGAAAAAGCACACTCTCACAGACAGCTGATGTGAAGCAGGCAGACTGAGAGCAGGACCGCTGTCAAAACATCAGCATCTGCTCAGCATCCCACACAACGCTCAGAGCAAACACGCACACACAATCATACATCCAGCAAACAGCATCCAAGCAGCCCTTAGAGGGATCAAGGCTGATATTTGATAAACTTGTGCAACCGCAGCTGTGGCTTAGCAGAAACACACACAGAGCCTATAGCAGCAGCCAGTTTTTCATATAGTTGTGTGATCATGAGATATAAAGATGACAAAATGTGGTTTCTTTTAATGCAGTTAATGTTTACTATATCACTGCATATTTTAGCTGCGTGTTTTATTCTGTACACCTATTTATACGTGAACATCAATGTCTGTGTGTGTGTGTGTGTGTGTGTGTGTGTGTGTGTGTGTGTGTGTGTGTGTTTATGGACTAATTGATTGTCCTCGTCAGCCCTGCTGTTCAGACTGCAGTAGCTGTCAGCAGGAGCCAACTGCTTCCCTAACAAGCCTTACAAACACACACACACACAAACACACACACTCTTTAACAAGCATGCACACACACACATATTATCCCATTATCCCTTAAACAGATGCACTAAATTTAAACACAGAGGGAGCACAAGGAATCTATAAAGTGCATGTTGTGTGGTGTGCCTAAGCTGTTATTCTTGACATTTGCAGGTTTGATTGACAGGCACTTAGATATCTGAAGAATCCCCTGGCATTTCTCGATATGTGACGAAGACCAGGCCCTTAATCCAACCTTAAGCCAAAGTTATAAAAGACAGAAATATTACTAATCAATATCCAGAAACAGTATGTTGGATGATTCATAGTACAGATACAGTATCACACAAGCAGATGAGATAATGCAAATGCTACAGGCAACACTCCATCAGGCCACACATGCTGTGTAGATTCACCCACACGTACACAGAGGGAGGATGTTGCTGATGAAGTGTTGGTAAATACACTCCATCACAGTGTAGGAGGGTTACACAGGGACAAGCCCCTCTCATCCTTCATCCTCTGCTTTTCTCTATCCCGCCCCTCCCCTCACAATCTGTTGTTACAATTTGAGTAACTTCACACACCCACCTGCTTTCTCCTCTCTTACTTTCTCTCCTGCTCGTTGAAGTGGTGGATCTCTTGTCTGTCTTCTTCTCCTTCTATACTCTGTCCTCCTTTTTTTCCTCATATGTTCCCCCAGTCTTATCGACAGTCCCTGATTCCTGGATCTTGTTTTCCTGTGAACAAAAAAGAAAAATGTAAGCTGAAGATGAAGCTTCCTGTGTGAAGTGGAGTTTTGTCTTTTTCATCCCTCCATTTATGTGACACTGTCGCTGTAGTTGACAATGACGCAGCACTCGTCCATGTAGACAGCAAATTCATATTGGTTTTGTTATGCAATAAAACATCAAGCAACTTTGAAGACCAATCTACTTTCATGAGATATATTCTTGATATTTAGTCTGTACGTCCAATGAAACAGTTCTCTTTATGGGGCGAAGACAATAGGATGCTAAAGAGAGGATTCAGCATCTTTCAGGGAAGTTTAAGACCCTGCTAGCATCTTGCTATCGTTGTCCATGAAACATCGTTGTAAAAGCAAACATTACCTTGGAAACATAACTGCATTGATTATGCATTTCTTCCCCTGAGTGCTACTTTTTTCACAGATAGGCTTCTTTCAACCTGTGCGCTCCAGTCTCTCTCTCTCTCTCCCCTTCTTCTCTTCTCTGTGTGTTTCTGTGATTATGTATATTTTGGTGTCCTATCACCCATGCATCTGCTTGTTTGTGCCACCTCTGCATTTGGGTGTTACGGCTGCTAAAGCAGTTCCGCTAGTGTCTCCACTGACCTGTCTTCAGTGCTGACTCAGCAGGTGTTGGTCCCCTCTGCATTATTCAGAGAGCTTAGCCAAGGTGTTAAGCAGGAGCACATCACAGCGGAGGGTGGGAGCCTGCTAAGTAGAGTGGCAAAAGACACAGAGAATGTAGGGATGTTAGCTTAGTGCAATACAGAGATTAGCTTGTAGAAACAGGACTAAAGCCATGCCCCTTTTTCATTCATGCAAATTTTAATTCAGATTTGAAGATGTACTTTGTTATACAGACGTTAGTTTCTACAAAGTTATTTGTTACACGAAGGAGCCAAAGTGGAATGTGTTATTTGGGGGCAGTAAAGTTACAACCCAGTTGAGGAAGAATTTGTGTTGGTGCCGCAAATTAACAAAAGTAATAACTTATTGTTTTTTACTTCTTAATACTATATGCTGCTCCACTCTGTGAAGGTGTTGTACTGAATCTCAGAATGGCCGATATTATCTTTTGGCTTGACATTTGGCTGAAGAAGTAACAAAACAGCACTCCATCTTATGTGGAATTTCTAAGTTCCTACTAACATAGATATAAGTATGCATACAAAAAAAACTGCAAAGGATGATTCCACAGTTACAAAACATAGATTAAAGGTGCTACAGATGTTGCACAGAATCAAAACTGCTATATGCTTCAGGAAGAATGTCAGTAATGACAGGTTGAAGTTATTTAGGGATTTGATTAGCCTTAATTGCAGTATAAAATAATGAGAAAATGTATATGGGGGGTGAAGGGGGTATAATCTCTGACATCAAGACAAAGTGACATTTTTGTGCTGTTAGCTTCCACCAACAGAGATTACAAGAAAATCACAGAAATGCTTATACCTATTAAGTTATTTATGACACATAGCATCCTTTGGATAAACATGGTAGAACCAGCTCACTGTGCTGAAAAGTTGAATGCCTTAAAAATGGACATTATATTTTCACCTTTTCAAACACTGATTTTCCAGCCTAGTTGGCAGAGTGCAGCTCATCCATCTTCTTTGTACCCATTGGTGTAATTCGTCCCCCTAAACAGGTGATGAATCATACATGCCTGAGAGGCACTCGCAAAAGCTAAGTGGATGCTAATGCTAATCAAAGCCCCAAAAGGGCCATAGAGGCTCGCTGGTGAAGATGTAAGACACGCTAAAAGGCTCCAGTACCAAAGAAAAATTGAAATGCGATGCGAGTCAAGGTTTTTCCAGTGATGTCTCTTCTGTGCGTCTGCTTTTGAAGGAGATCACAAAGGCAAAATAATGATGATTTTGCAAAAATCGGAAGCATATCACAACAAAGCAAGGGATGATGTACTCGCACAAGCCTGTGCATAACTTCACAGATGCAAACAAAGCATTTATTATCTTCTGGCTCTTTCACAGTGTGACTCAGACATGCTCTTTGTCGCAGTCTATACAGTGTTTGATGTGCCGAGGTATCTTGGGGCTTTGTGGACTTTTCTTGTCCTTTTCACAGTACAGTAGCTGCAGCAATGTTCTCTATGTTTCCCCTTTTTTTTATTTTTCTCTGTTCTGTCTTAACATTTTTTTCTCACTCTATTTGTTTTTCACTCAATCACAGTCTCCCTTGTTTCTCTCTCCTCCTCCCGCTGTCCTTCATCTCTTCTCTGTCTAGTTCTTCATTCTCATCCTTTTTTCACCTTCACTTTGTCCGTCTCTGTATTTTTGTCAGTCTGTTTGTCTTTCTTCTCTCACTCTCACTTGTCTGCGCCGAGTTGTGTGAAGTCATTTTGAAGTGAGCGAGTGAGCTCAAGTAAACTGTTTTGGTCACATCTGTGGATGTTTGTCTAACCTCCTCTGTCCGTGTCACAGGACATTCCTTTGTGTTGCTTCAAAAGAACATTCACACCCTCTTTCCCCCTTCACACACACACACACACACACACACACACAAACACACACACACACAAACTCTTTTAGCGTATGCCACATAGCACACACACCCTTTCCCAAGAGGAAATGGGAGAACTAGATGAATGTCTGCTTAATATATTT